>OENT01001906.1:3228-32236 GCA_900239685.1 Rotaria macrura | reverse complement strand
TAGAGAGATATAAATTCACAAAATACAACATAAGGGTCAATATTTCTTGAAAATGATCTTTGTCTTAAAGTATCGAGTTTTTCTTCATCACTGAAACTGGCCAATGTTTGATTTGTTGATTTAACATTCTCACATCAGCCTCAACTATAAAATATTCAAAAGAAAAATTTTAGTGGTGATTGGCATAGGTAACACTGCGTTGGCTTAAGTATATCGGAAGAAAAAATTACACTATATTGATTCACTGGGTAAATTAAATGTGAATTATTGGCGTCTGTACGATGTCTCATGGAAGGATCATACTTTAATTAACAAACAGATTGTTGAAAACATATTGGAAGGTTGATCTTCAGTGAAAAATGCTGACGTTCGATGTTTCACTTTTAAAGAAATCCCATGAAGATCGTTCATTCTCGCTGAACAACTCATTTCAAATGAATTCTTGAAGAATGCAATCGGTTCAATGTCGAAGGGTCATTATACTATCCAGAAGCCTAGAAACCTAGGGTATCTCTCATATTCGTCAACCCAGGTCAAGAAGCATTGGTTGATTCTCACAGGAAAACACCGAAAATCAACAGACAATTGAAGCTATATT
The DNA here is from genome assembly GCA_900239685.1 of Rotaria macrura. NCBI lineage: Eukaryota > Metazoa > Rotifera > Eurotatoria > Philodinida > Philodinidae > Rotaria > Rotaria macrura. Next base: position 31,638 of record OENT01001906.1, on the reverse strand, counting down.
CCGATCTGGAACGCTTCCAACTTTTCGCAGTGTATCTCCACGAATTCATGTTCTTTCGAGTAGGAACCGGTTGGAAAGCGTCTGGTAATGTCCGAAGAGTTTTTGACTGGAATATTGCTTCAATGTTCTAGCTATTTCCTCTGTTTTCCTGAAAAATACAAAGATTTATCTGAGTCTTTCCTACTGGTTTCTGCAATATCCGGCGACCAAAACTATCAACCTGAAGATTTTTTCATAGAATGTATGCCAAATCACCTTTGTTGATGGGTTACTCAGCCCGACATATATGATGTTGAACTCTCGCTGAAAGACTTATATTACAGAAGTTCGTGTGGCTATCCTGATCTTTCTTTTATGTATTACAAAAATTTCAAGAAGAAACACATGAGATGAACCAAGATTCTGCACAATGAGGCCAACTACAATACTTGCAAAATTTCGATTTCATCGGAGTTCAAAATCTTTGAAAATTCTCCTGTTCACTTATCGACGAATGATTAATGTATTCTCACTGTTTTTATCTATATTCTGAGCAATGGTTACGAGATTAAAACGTCAACACAACTGCAGTAGTCTTCATCTTAGACGTATTAACAATATTTTGGCAGAGTTCGACAGTGAAATTTTACATCTCATCTCTAAATACTTAGATAGACCTTGAGAATTGCGTGGAACATTTTCCATAGAACATTGAGCGCCTTCGAAACTTTCTGAAAAAATATGCTCATTTTAAACTAGTGATAGACGTCCCATAAGCTATTCTAATAGCTACAATTTTGATGCAGAGAGAGTATTATGCTCGATAGATTCCGATTTAATTAGGTCTGTTAACTATTTCTATAATTCCAATGATAGTCATACTATCACAGTGCTAATTTAGCACTAGCCTTCGGATAAAGCTAACACTTCTATATAACACTAGAAAAATAAATGAGCCTAATGTTCATTCTATTATAGTATTAACAAAGTTATTTTATGGGTTAGTACTAGCACCATGTCAAAGTACGCATAATATTTGTATTATTGACTATATATTTTTACAAGCATTATGAATAACGGATGACATTTTCAGTTATAATAATAACCCATGATTATTACCACTGTTAAGTAAATTTTATTCAGACCAGCATGAATGGCATAAAAGTCTTTTTTAATTCTAGTACAAAAAGGATTAGACATAACTGAAATACTTTTGTAGCAGTTTAATATAATGATGATGTTAGGCCAGCAAACCTATTGTAAAATTCTAGAAACGTAAGTTTCGAAAATTTTGACTCTGAAGAAACGTCTTGATAAAGTATTTTATGCTTGGGAGTATCACGAATAAGGTCTAATCTGAAAAATGTAAATAGTCAGACCAAACATTATAGTTGAATGTGCACAAGCTTCTTCTATCAAAAATTTAAGCTGAGCGTACCCGAATTAAAATCTTTTCGTAAAACATTCAAAGCATTTGAATCACTAAAATCTTCATAATTTCTTACAGTTGACTAATCAAGCATAACTGACTTTAGTTGCAGCAAATCTTCTTACTAAAAGTTTTCATCTAGTGAATGTCTATCTATCCCTTATTCAGCCTATGAACACTAATACTAAGTTTAAACTTATTGTTTGATAGAATTGGCTTTTACTTATTTCTTTTCCATGGCCATAAATTTGATCTAAAACATTAAGTTTCCTAGTGTGCAAACCTCGCAATGGACATTTCAAACAGATTCTTATAATAGATTGATATCTTTCTCAGCTATTGGGAAAAGATGTTTCAGAACGATCAGAGACTATTAAAGATGACTATGCACTTATTTTGCATGGCAACAACTGATTCACTTATCTTCTCAGGAATCATTCATTCTCGTTGGCACCCAAATAGTACGTGTCAGTAGAACTGTCTACAGACACACGAAAATAGTTTGGATAGAATTATAACACATTGTTATGGGAAACTTACATAAACGATTTGGCACAGCCAAATGGCGTGATTATCTAAATAGTTTGTCGATATCTTACAAAAAAGTGGCCTGGTTCAATTCCTTATAGAATATGTTTAAAACGTGAAAAACAAAGTTAACTATCCAGAGAATTCTATCCGAATTTCTACAGTAGCATAGTCCAATCATTTCTCTAACTATACGTTCTCTGTAGTTTTTTCCACAAATCTTGATATAGTGCTATATGCATGGAACACTCATGGCATAACCGTTGACAATGTCCATGTTGCGTTTTAGAAGAACTTTTAGATGACTTCGCTAGCTAACTAAACTCGAGAACATTCTCTCAGTGTATCGACATAATTCTATTTGATATTATCAAAGACTGCGTCATTCAATACTACTAATATTATCTACAGATGGATCAAGAGAATTACTTGCAAACTTGCCGAAAAATGGAAATTCAACGAAATTCCAACACTAACAAACAACTACCTTTTCAATGAAAATATCTATTTTTAAATTTTCAGCATACCAATATTATTTTGTTTGTAATAATTGTCACTAATTGTGACATGTAAGAAGAAAAAACTTGGATATCAATCAGTGAGAAATTGACCAAGCTGTTTTCGAATCTTGTAAAGTTGCGATGCTGCCAAAACTTCGATATAAGATTTATTAGGTTTCGCACAACCAGTGTTCGTTAAAACGAATAGCAACAATGAATCTTTTCATAGGAGAGTGTCTTATTTTCATTCAATAGTCGACCAATGTGAATCCACTACTCGTGCTGTAGCAACGAGCGACTACTTACATCAGAGAATAAAAACTTAAAGTAAATAGTGAGCGATAGAAATTTGCAACTTACGGACATCGTCATTTCTTTCACCAGATTGAAGGCCGAAAAATCTCTCCATTCTGTTTACTTCAGAAGCGATGCACGACTGAGAGGAAAAAAGTTTGTCCAATTTCGTGGCAGAAATGATTTGTCACCGTCAATAGTTCTACAATTCAGCCTGCATTTTTTAAAATTTTGCATCAAGAGCGCACGAATAAGTAATTCGAGCGAAAGAATTGAATGAAAGAAAAAGAATCATTGAGAGTATGAATATTTCGTTCGAAAAAGTAGGAGCTAAAATACAAGCTCAGAGTTGAAGCTGTACATGTGAGTCCATATCAATAATTGACCATGAAAACAGAAATAATATTTTTAATATTTTCAATGCAACTAATCTTCGTACCGTACCTCTCTCTAATTCTCACGAGTGAAAATGAGTTATTCTCAGCTTACGTAGCGATAAGAAAATAATTATACATAAATTGGTCTTAAGAGTCTATGGATGGGATACATGTCAATGAATTGTTGTTTGAAACACATGCTTAGCATGAAACTTAAGATGAGATTTTCCAAAAACGTTAATATACCAGAAACAAAACGTAAAATAAACTATATTTAAAAGTGACGATTAATTTTCATACTTTTGTGTCAATAAACATTTGTGAGTGAAGTAAGAAGTAACATTTCTACCGACATCTTATGCAAGGAAACAAAACAGAATCATATGAAGTTAGACAAAACATAGCGCATTTGCATCGTAATTTTAGCTTGTTGAGGTCTCTAAAACTATTTCTATCTTACCAAACCCCTTTCTTTATATTTTGAAAGAGCTCTTTAGCTGTCTGACTATAAATACATGCATCTACAATTTACTCATGTATATGACTGCTATAAAAATCCCACTAATCTATTCACATGCAGAGAGAAAACTAAGTAGAATCCTATATGACTTGCTGTCTCTATTCGGGTTTATCTCGTCTTATCGCATCAGCTACAATGAAATTGAACTTGCTCATAGCTGGATTGCACAATGATGTCGGTAGGGCACGCAAATCGGCAGCATGAATTCCTACTTTATCTTTGTTACACGCTTTCATGAGAACGCAATGCAACAAATGTTTGATTTCCGGTCGTTGAACTCATTCAAAGTTGTGTATAGTCAATCAACATAAAAACTCGAGGTTATTTCTTCCTTCTGTCGAACGATATGTAGCTATACAAGTATTCATGATGTTATCACCTTCTTCTGTATCGACAACTTTCTTTCTTCTACCTCGACCACATGAGGCTTGTATTATAGCGTTTTTGAAACAATCCTCTTTGGAAATAAGAGGTCATTCTGTGATGTGTGTATTGAGCGATAGGTCTCAATGGACTGGATCCATAAACAATTTCGCTAGCGATGGAACAAGTAAATCAAGTTCGCTGTTTCTCTCGAATGCTGAGAAAGTATTAATACTACAGACACGCCTTGTCTTCAATCTGGAACTTGGTCAATGAAGTCATATCATCAATTAAAAACCTTCAGTGTTTTGAAAGAGAATCAAAAAATGTATTCAAGTATATCGATTACAGTACTTGAGGACATTGCCACCCTTTGAAAGATTATGATTGAGTAAGCGTAAGGCACAATCACAAATTGATAATTATTCGAAATAGAGTGTGTGGAATCTTACATGTAAAATAATCATATGTTTTCGTACTCCCTAAAATCTCCTTATTCGAGGAAACCCTTAGATGCTTTCTGAGTCTTTGGAAACCAAGAAATCACATAAAAATTTCCTTCTCACACCAATCCATGAACTGGATTAAACGTTTTCGAGTTTTCTTTCTTCCCTTTATGAAACGGTAACTATCAGATCGCTATAATCGAGGTTGCTCGTTTCGCTCACTGAATCCTGCAAGAACAAACAGTAAAGATGTGGGAAAGTCACTGTATGCTGCTGAATGATATCGTAAATCGCTGCAACATCGGGAGAGCATTTTGGCCGGACACGTTCCCAAACTTCTCCCATAATTTCCCATGGATCTTGCCACAAAACGGAGCAAGCTAGTCGGAACCCACTAGAAAAAATCTGTAAACCTTTCGACCAAGATGTTACTTCCAATATTCCAGCAATTTCGTGCCATTCTCTACAGTATGCGGTCACTCGTTCACATCTTTTCTGCCGGTTCCTGTAGGATCCGGTGGACGGAATGATCGACCCGGGATGTCCGATCTAAACACAAATAAAATAATTCATCAGCTTTTCACTTTTAAAATCGAACACAGTATTATGATTTGTTCATCCTATAACTATATGATCTATTAACATGTTCGTCCAAGGAGGAGTTTTGTATTTGATTTCACATGCTTTCTTCTTATCACGTTGTAAGAATAACGCTGTTTTCATCATAACCTGAAACAAAAGTTTCTTTAGTACAACTTTGTATAACTCTTACAAATAATTGTGACTATATTGAGTTACCGTGTTAGTGAAATGTAAGCCATAAATTTAGGATAACATAAATTTTTCGGTAATCATATTTATTTATCCCAAAAATCTGAACGGAATATTAATCATTAATTATTGAAAATTGAGACTATCTAAAGAGTTTTCATATAAGATAATATTATTTCAAAAGTACTTAATGATTTGAAGGTTCCAAAAAGTGATGCATAAATTAATTGCCCTTAATTGAGCTAGTTATAAAAACTAAACAAGTCATTTCCATAGAACTAAATATATCTAAAAATGGGCGAAAGTTGAGATGAGAAACGAAAATTTGAACGCCAAAAACGCTCTTCTAAGATACTTTGAACTCGGATCATGGTCAGTTTGGTGAAACATTCAAGTGTTTTTAAATTTTAGAAACGTTTTACGAATTCAAAAAAAAGAAACTCGGAAACCGATTTTAGTTTTCTACTATACTTTTTCGATAAAGAATGCTCGAAAACCTAATAGGTATCTTTTAAAACACTTTAAGCTTCCGCAAACTCTCTCGCAAAACTTCAAAGCTTTCCGAACCGATTTTGATTTTTTCAGAAACAGATTTTGTTGTAGAGGGTAGAACTGTAAAAAGATTCGTTATAACCCATTTTTAGACAGTAGAGCATATAATTACGACAATTATTTTCTTTTCTCTTCCCAAGTATTGGTTATTTTAAGTTAATTGCCTTTGTAGCGATTAATAAATATAAAGAAAACACATACTTAATTCCAACTACTAACATTCCCATTTTGTAATCAATCTACAAAATATTCGCGAAATTTGAAAAAGCGTAGAATGTAGTTTCGAGTATCAAGAAAAAAACACAATCATATAAAAAAACCAAATGATTAATATCCAATTCTATGCGGTAAATTTGATGATCTTGGTGGAAAACAGCGAAAAAAATAGAGAGAGAAAAACGTCGAAAATCGAGCTAAGAGAAAATATTAGAGGTGACCAATTTCATTCCAGTGACTCATGGTTTATGCTGAGTTATTGATTGAAAAAAGAATACTGATAGTATATTTGGAAAAATGTAATTATTTTTTTGTTTCCAATCAATAGTGATAATCCAATATTTTTTCGAGATTATTTTTTTATTACATCGAAATAAATAATTATCACAAATTATTAATGGATTACCTTTATTCGATGTAGCAAAAGATATCTCAAGTGTCTGAATGTTAAATGAACTATTTTCAGAAACTAAATTTGAAATCATTTTCATTATATATCTATTTAATATTAAGAAGTTTTCTCGATTTACTGGAAAAAAACTGCACCATTCAATGAGTGATTAATACGAACAGAAATTATTGAATTTCGTAGCTACATCTTTTCAATCAGCGGATGTTTCTGTTCGTTTTCATTTCGTCCATCATATCATATTTTCACTGTTTTCCCTTTCGCTGTTTGCCACTAACCCCAATTTGATCAAGGAGAAAAACTGGATTAGACAGCACAGATTGAAGTAGTCATAAACAAACAGATATAATGAAGTCATTCAATCAATGTGCATTTTCTTGGATTCTGCTTGTCATGAACGCTACGATTGCTGAAAAAAAATGACATTTGCTTGATGATATTGATTGAAGTTAAGATACCATGATTAATTTTTTAATGATTGTAACAATTGAAAGTAGAAAGCAGTAGTTACACATGAAGAGCACTTATTGAAAAACAAAGATCTCCAAGAAGCGTAGATAAAAACTCTGCTTTTACTTGGTATTATCTCAATAAAGATTTTTGTCGATGATGATCCAAATCAAAACACAGTATTGAAAATTAAAACTGAATATTGTAAATTTAAGAATAGGGAGAATCATTATACTCCTATGTTGTGGATTGGCTAATTTTGAATTCGACTTACAAGAATAGGCTATCCGTAAACTTTTCAAAGAAAACCGATGTATATATATCTCAAAATTGTAATATTCCTTGCATTACAGTAGTACTTTATAAAGAGCACGAGTTTTCTTAAGAAATATAAAGCTAGAAATACAAAAGCAGACATCTTGAAACCCACGTCGAGAACTACTGGCCGGATCATGTAGGAAAGCACCTGAAATACAAGGAACTTGGAAGCAGGCATTGAATGAATGGATCCAGTGGAATGATTTATCAAATTTCGGATGGAACTGCCTAGAAATTTGCAAAAATGGCAGCCGGAAACGATCACCGAACTACTGCGTCAGGAATCATCGACTTGGGATATCCCTCTGAAGTGTTGCTTTTACTTCTAGTTCCTCTAAAAAAAACACAACTGGTAACACGAATGAAATCCACTCCAACAGGAGAATACTACCGCTTCGGTATTTTATATGACTTGTTAGATTGTCAGTGTATCAGTTCACTGAGATCTATCTATTAATATACACATCACAGAATGATCTCGTATTTTCAAAGAAAATTGTTTCAAAAAAGCCACAATACAAGTTTCATCTGGTTGAAGTAGAAGGAAGAAAATTGTTGATAAAGAAGATGATAACATGATGGATACTTGTATAGTTATACGTCAAGTGGTAAAAAGAAAGAAAAAACTTCGAGTTGCTATGTTGATTGACAATACTCTCTAAAAAAATACGTTTTCCAAAAAACCAACGAAAATAGTTTGTGAGGGTTCGGAAACCCTTCTCTGTTTCCTAGTTTGCTACTAATCGGAAACCTTTTAAGAGTTTCTTTTGGCAAAAAATAGAGAGTTCCCGAAGGTAAGAAGAGGGTTTCCGAATCCCCGCAAACTTCTTTTCGTTGATTTTTTGGGAAATGGATTTTTTTAGAGAGTTCGCAAGTTTGAGTGAGTTCAACGATCAAAAATCAAACATTTGTTGCATCACGGTCTAATGAAAGCGTATAGTATATATAAAGTAGGGATCATTCTACCAATTTGTATGCAATGCAAGGGGGAAACAGATGATTTCTGATTTCTTGATTTTCTTGATTTTATTTTTGACTTTTCTGATTTAAATCAATTGATTTAAATCAGGATAATCCGAAAACTCAACAAAAAAATCGAAAAAAAATCGAAAAAATCAGAAAAATCAGAACAATCGGGAAAATCACGGAAATCAAGAAAATCGGATTTAAATTGTCCCTCTCTAGATTGCTATTTCGAACCACAAGGATACCAAATTCAATCATTTCAGTCGAGTCATTGATTTTTTTGATTTAGAATAGATTTAAAATCAAATAAATCAGCTGTTTCCGCCTTGACGTGTGACTTGCCGTAACTGCTTAAAGCATAATTTTTATCTAAGTATTTAACGAATGTAATAAATATCCTCAACTATCTATAGGGTTTTCATATCAATTAAGTGCTTCGACAATAATTAAATAAGAGATTGGTTTGCAGAACAGGAGTTGCTCTTAAGCTAGACATGAGTCGAGATTGAATAATGTAGTATACTTTAAAGTGATCATATAGATTAAGAAAATGTGAATTGCTTAAAAAAGCTAAATGTGCTCTTACATATTCGAAACCTTCTGTGATGTAGAAGTATTCCGTGCATTATTTATTATTCTTTTATTGAGCTTTTCGATTCCTATTCTTTTGCCAACGATTATCGAGGTTCTGAATCGGCCATAGCGATTTTCATGACGAATTATTTTTACAGTGCATAAGAGCCTTTAAATTACTGGAATAAATGTTGCTACAAAAATGAATGAGAAAGTTGAAACACTCCGTGTTCATTATTAAATTGTAAAGAATGTCCCTTTGAGAAATCGGCACACATTACCGAAGCAATATTAGAGAAACATCCTAACATCTTTATACATTGCCTAGGAAACCATACCTTGTAAATGGAATTACCTGAAACGAAATATCAACAGTTGATATATCCATGCTTTTATTTTAAATTGTAACATCTTGTTAGGATTTAATGTATATTTGATCATAAGTAATATGCAAGATGAGAACCTGTTCTGTGAAACTGCAGTGGGGAATGAATCTAATGACGGATCCAACCGATGAATCATATTCTATTAATTGGATACTAATCAGTACCTGATGATATTACTAGTAGTGGGTCAAAAGCCCGCCTGAAGTTCGTTGAGTTGGATCCGATTATTGGAATGACTCGTCTGGGTGAATAAAAAATAAGCTTTTGAGTTGACGACAATTCGATTGTGTTAACTGAAAAACAGACTTATCTAGTAGAAAAAATTTTCCAGCTATTAGAAACTATAGTAATCGCTTAGATATTAATTTTGTTCCATTTAAAGAGACGAGATATTCTTGAATAGGGTGGCATTGCAGAAGATATGACTTTTTTAATCTTATGAAGCTTGCCTTTCTTCTTATTGGATCTGCTAGTGGGATTTTCTCCTATTTTTTTTTAAATGAACTTTATTTCTTTATAGATCTCTGACACGAAACACAGATATGATTAATTCAGTCTCATGGAAATGGAAAACGTACTTAACAAAGCAATCATTACTTTATTCCATTGTACGTTAGAATTTTCGCAATTGCACTATTCGGTGCGAAAAAATCATTTATTTCTTCATTTTATCTTTATCTTATGAAGCTAAATGATCAACTTATCGTGATTGTTAAAATATATAGGGTTCATGCATCTTCACTAAATAAATCTTCACAATATATTCTTGACGTTGCCTTGAACATTGATTTCATTCTCGATCCCCATCTGATTTCATTGCTGTATACTGTCAAGAGACTCCAGAAGAATAAATTAAATTTCGAATCATTCGCAATTATTTAGTATTAAATTCTCTCATCAATCTACATGTAGTTCTTAGGAAAAATTCTCGGATAAGAGGCAGCTACTATCCGGAATGTGCGACACGCCATCATTGATAGATGTCCTTATTTTATGTTGACGAAAAAAATTATTTCTTAGCAACTCAAACATTGAGACTAACGATTGTTCTCAATGGTATACATTGCAATATATGTAATGATATACGGTGACAAATTTTGTAAATTAATGCCGCGACAATTCAATACATTGTTGATTGTACGATGCCGTCCATTCTTGAATTATTTTCGCCATGTTTCGAATAAAAAATACGAAGGGATTCGAGAGAAAATTGACGAAAATCAAGCTCTCACTTGTTTTGATCAATGGATTAAATCGTTGTGGTAAAGCGGATATTCCATTTATTATGAATGTAATAACTATTTTTATTTTTGTGGAAGAGGCTTGCACCAGATGCATGGAAAGAAGCTACTAAAGATCGTCAACTCACAGTTACACGTCGCTATATACCATTTTGGAACGTATCTCTCCATGGTGCTATAAATGCTTCGATACATCTAGGACATATAACATTCGAAAAAGTTGGTTTTTAGTGCGAAAAAACATGTTTCTAGTTTTTAAATAAGTATTTATAAATAGAGAGGAAAAAATATTGTACCAACTCAACAATGGCATTCGATTCCAATGGCGATCAGTGATCTATGCTTACGTGATATTAATATTTATGCAGCTCAAACACTCGATAAATATCATTTAAATAAATTAAATATTTCATTCTATAATCAAACTATTGTTAATCTTAACAATAGAAATGATGACCTTGAACAATGGACAGTTGACCAAGAAACTGCATTTCATATTGGTTGGGATCTTAATATCGTACCTCAACTTCAGCATTTGTGCGTTCAACAATCAAAGCAGGTTTTGGTTTTTGACAAATGAACTGAATTCAAAGCAACATTTTTTTCTTTATAACATGTAGCTACATCCACAATTCAATAAACATCAAGTGAAATCATTTCATTTCGATATATTTTCTAAACAAGAACGTCTCCTATATTATCCAATATATATTGTTAATTATGATTATGGTTCTCAATCAAATTTTACGTGTTTGGTTGATGGACTCACTGGTCAAATAGTTGGTGATAGACAATATTCAATGACTAAGGTTACTTTGACGACATTGATCTTTTTTTATCCTATGGTGTTAATAGTATTAGCTAGTCTAGGATCACTAATTGATCCATCAATTAGTATTTATCTTGGTACACTTATTTCATTCAAAATATTAATACCTATGGCCCTAATTGTATCGCCTCTTGTTGGTATTAGTGCAAAATATTATCCTAAATTCTATCGGCAAAGAATTAGTGCAAAAGAATGGCGAAGCTACCGTTCGAATTCATCACAATTCACTTATGATTTTACAGATTCGTTTCAACAAAAATATCAATCTTTTAGGCAGGAACAGCAATATCGACGACAAGAGCAAAATCAACGAAAGAGGTTCGTTTTAAGAAAATTTTTTTCTCGTATGCTTTTAAAAATCGATCATAGAAAATATTTAGCACGATCCATTGTTGAATATAGATCGCACTCTAATTTTTTTTAGAAGAAAATTGGAACATCTCTATCCTATTTTCATTGAGTGAACTAAAATATCTATTCCTAATCATAGTATGCAGTTATAAATCTCATACCTACGCAAAATATTTCCAAATTCTATCTGAAACTGTTATCCATCTTTAGTTATAATTCATAATCAGATCTTTTTCTGAAGACTTAAATAATGACATTGATATCGAATTTCATCGGTGATATATTTCATTTGTTCGACTATTAATTCACTAAAAGTTATCAGAAATATGCAATTCATAACTTGCAAAAGTTTTGTCAACATGTCTCATGAACGAAAAATAATCCACATGATTCACTCGAGTGAATTCTACTGCTCAGGTAGTCGTGAAAATTTGCTTAATTTGTTAAGAAAAAAATAAGAAAAAAAGAGAACGTTTTTTTATTTAAAAACGAAATCGCTATATTTATTGCTTTCCTATATTCTCAGGAAACTGGAAATAGGTTTAGATTGCGTCGACACAATAATGATTATTAGATAGTTCTTCCAAGACGGAAAAGTTCGTTTCAATCTAATATATCGTTAACAACAATTTGATAATCAAATGCCTGATGCAACAGGATTTTCATTCTACTAGATAATGCAAATTGAAACTACTATTGCAAATAACCCAAACCCTAGATCTGATTGTCAAAGAATTGAAAGCAGTCATTGCCAATGATGGTCATCATAAAATCATGTTTCTCTTTTCGATGTTTTTCCTGTCAAAAAAATGATTGTCGTTATGTTTGGATGGCACAGACAAAAGAATTTTTACAAACGAAATCGAAATCGTAAAAAGACAGCTGAAAGATAGTAAGCATAATGAGACATTCAACTATTATTTGTTGGTTCTCTCAATACAATAAGTGAGAATCAATCATGTATTCAATAGAAGTTCATGACAAGACTATTTTTTCTCATATACATTGATATCATAAAAAGCAATAAATAAAAGTCCCTTAAAAACCAACAAGAATTAAATAATTCGTCTATGTAAAATTAAATAGATAATGACACCAGTCACTTCTTTCCGTATATGGTAATTATATCACAATTGCCTTCACGGAGCACGTTTATTTTCGATTTTTTGTTGTTTTAATCAGAGAAATGTTTCTCTTGTGCACAAAATGATTATAACAAATCCAGTTATCATGGTGCGTTTTTTCGATACGTTGCTGAGTATTAAATCGATCATTGGCTTTGAAAACTTTTCTCATAATAGTGCTCAAACCATTTTGACAAATTTCCGTGACTTAATCTTACATCTCCAACCACATCACCGCAGACTGTTTTAAGATGCAGCAGTTTTTAAGACGGATAGTTTAGTATTTTTATCATACGTAGATTAGAATACCAAATAAAAGAACAAGATTCATTTTTCTGATTGGAAACATCTTTGAAGAGCTTCCGATATGTGTAATTATTTCATTGAAAATATTATCTCGAGTCTCAAATCTTTGTTGTTAAATCTCTTCTGTTACTCATCTTAAATGGATTTCCGATCTCTCTTCGAGCATTAAGTGAAGAAAAACGTCATTTCCTTTGATGATAACGTTTTGTACGAGTGCTTAGTTACCTTCAGAAGATTATTTATCCAAAAGAATTAGTTGAAAATTGATTTATTTTATTTTATAGTTCAAGACAATCGATGTCACAAAAAGAAGAAGAAGCATCGATAGATTTGTACGGCTTATTATCAGTTGGTCGAACGGCAACAGAAAAAGAGATCAAACGTGCTTATCTACTTAAAGCAAAAGAACTACACCCAGACAAGAATCCTGGTAACAAGAAAGCAGAAGAATCATTTAAAAAAGTCAATCAAGCATATGCCATCTTATCTGATAAATATAAACGAGAACAGTATGACAAATATGGTTATGAAAGCGTTAAATATAACTAGTTTATCTAATTACACACATTATTGATATGGTTAAGAAAAATGAAAATTTTTGAATGATTCATCTCATTCTGGCCATCTAATTACCAGGACAAGCAAAACTATTTTTATACACTATAACTGAATTTTGAAATATTTCAGTAAATCTATTATTGAGTTAAGTTGATTCCTATCAATATTTTTCTTTCGTGAAGAGTGTTGAGAAGCAACATTCGACCAGAGATTTCGTAAGGCACTTGAGCTATTTTGAAATATTTTTCCAAATTAATACACGAATTCTTGAATTTGTGTGAATTAGTATGAAAAAATAATTCTAGAACAAAATTAATGATCCTTTATGGCTAATTAAGACTTGGTTATCAATTTTTTTTCGGTCCCTATGTAATATCTTCCCATACGAGCATCATTTCATTCACTGTTTTTTTACAGAATATTTCATACACTGTCAGTGATATCACGAGGGCATCCAGATTGGGAAGGAGCCACCCTATCCTTGTGACACTACTGCTAACGCCTACATTCTACCTAAAAAGCACAATCTCATAAAGAATCCAAAGGTACTCGGAAAGTTGGGATTCTAATATATTTAAAACTGTGTTAATCGCTGCAAAGAAATGAATAATATCTCAACACTGTACCACCAGATTATTTACATCATTATTCTCTTACATTACATTTCTTGTAAAGCATGCATCCTGGTAGAAATAAAATAAACTAAAAATTGTTAAATGGATGAGTATAAGTTCTTAATAAATACTTATCATTTAATACTTCTCAATAAAACAATAATATGAGCATGAAAGTGCATATTTATGGTGTCAATGTGGGTGAGTCGGGGGGGGGGGAGTTCTGTATCGGGCGTGAATACGACTCCACATGAGATCTAAATTCATACTCACACCCTTTTTGGTCATATCGATTGATCCAGAAAAATGGTAAGTTATGTTGGGAAAACCCGACAGCAGAAAAATCATGCCGTTCATCAACAAATAAAACTGCTGCAAAGGCCAAAAAAAGTGATTTGTGGTGCAAAATTTGAATAGGGAATGTTACCGAAAATCGAATATGAAATAATTCTTGAATTATTCAAGGTGAAAACAATAGAATAAACAAAACAAAGATTGAAGAAAGAATATTTTACACCAGTCTGCAGCAATCAAACGAAAAATATTAGTACAAAACTTCATTTTTAAATTCAATTTTTATTTGTTATCTTAACTAAATAATAAAACACTTTTTTAAAGAAATTTTGAAAATATCATTAACAAACTATTCAAAGAAGAATGTAATATAGAACTGATTGATGGATTCATCTTTTTTCCTTACGATCCAATAAATTTCTGTCAAAAAATATTCAGTTTGATTTTAATAGTAGACTATTCCGATAGCAATCTTGGTGATGAGGCTGGGTCAAAGGGGAACACCCAAACCCTGAACAGATCTACACCCACATCTTCCAGTTTGATTCCATGAATGTTTTAAACGAGATCAAATAAACAGAAATAAAATTTTCACAGATTCTTGTCCAAATTACAGAATTAATAAATAAGTTGATAATAAATAATACAATGTTCGATGTTCTTCCTCAATAAAACTAGTTAAAAATAATGTTATTATATGAAATAGTGCAAACCACCTGAATAATCGATTTGATAATTTCCAATTTTCTTCTATATTCGAATCTGTAGTCATTTTTTCCTTTTGGAATAACAGCTAAAACCTCCCTGGAGAAACATTTCGTCCGACGTAATAGAAATCCCGTTAATTAATTTAACTTTTTGCTAATTAGGAACTTTAATTAATGTTTTTCCATCAAAATATACTTAATTCAGTAGAGTTTTCAGTTAGAAATATTAATACAGTGTGTTCATAATGATAGTTACATCCTTAAAACCCTGAAAATTGTCTGAGTTTTCTGGAAAACCTTTTTAATTAAATATTGCGAAAAAATTTGGTTCTTATTAGAAGAACCCCTGGGGAACTTTTATGGTGGAACATAATAGAACAGCCAGGGTTTTTTTATTGTAAGTGTGGGAGAGCGGGAGGGCGGACGGGTACACAAAAATAAAAAGCACTAATAGCCAAACTAAGAATTATATCTGTTGATATTAAGTAAAATATAACTGATGGAAAAATTGATAGAAAATAAATGCTTACAATATTGAGCGATAAAACAATGGTACTCTAGAAAGAATTGCATATTTCTTAAAATGAGATGATAGATATGATGTTCACTTGTATACCAAATAAGACTAATAATTATTAAAACTCTGTTAAGATCTTGTTGATTAGATACTGACATAGCTTGATCATGAATCTGTTGAAAGTCATGTAAAGAAGTTGACAACTTTGCATCTGATAAAAGATTGAATAATTGCCTTCGATTATCATCAAATGAATATTTCAATAAATTCATTTGATGCAAATGATAAACACTGTTGAGAACATTTTCAGTTGAAATTTCATGTAGTGCACTTAATCCTGTGTTAAATCAATTTTAGGGTATTCTCCATTATCTCGAACACTTTCTTTTGTGCATCGTTTCATTCGTGCATTCAACTATGAAATCTGTTCGATGATCTCAGAAACATGAAAGACATGAAAGATGATTTCGGTGAATGCAATGATCGCTGTCAGCTGAAAAGGAAATTTTTTTCGTTTTCATTTCAAAGTTTACTGGAGAGATATTTACTAAGGAAGACGCCTTCGCGATAAAATCAAGACTTTCAAAGAAACCTCTTGATCGTTAATCTTTTTGTTTGATCTTTCATAGAATTTAACTGAATATGATTTGTCCATTCATTATTATCTGCAACTATCGTCAAGCATTCAGAATAATTTCATTGTCGACGCTCTCGAGCTTTGTATTTTATGTTTATGGAAAAATGATTTTTCTCTCAATTTGACTAAAAGCATGGTGATCTTGCAATTGATTCTCGGATAGATTTTATGATTGAATAAAAAGTCGACGAGAATTCCCTGCCGGATACAATAAAGGAAAACATTCTTCTCACGTGATACAATAAGTATACATGAGATTTGGAAAAGTTCAAACTCGATTCTTTATTGATTCATTTTACTGCTGTATCGATAAAACAGTGAAATAATTTCACAAAACATGAATCTATATGTAATTGATTGAAATGAGAGAAAAGACGAAACCTACGGAAACGTGTTTTCAACCTACGAATATGATTCGTTGTCATCATACGAGAAAAATGGCTGAATTTCGTTTTCATCGAATCACCTTCACATACTCATGTTAATGAACAGGTTCATTTGTGAGCCCTGAGTCTATGATAATTGACAATGAATTGAATCAAGAATAGCTTCTAAGACGAAATCATACAAAAATGAACGAGTGACCAATCGTCGTATACCAATGTAGACCGTTCTAAACATATTCGTAAGAGCATCATGATGAATTGAGTCCTCAAAATTGAAACGTCTTCGAGTTCGATGAAAAGGCTATTTTATACGACTATTTTGTTTTATTTTTTGTGTTAGTATGATAGTGCAGTTGTCTCCCTGCATGAATAAATACAATTAGAATCGATTGATTCCCCACCAACATGCGTATCTGCCATAACACGAACACCTAAAATGTGAAGAACCAATGAGTGATTAGAACTATATGACACCAAATCGATTGAATCAACCATGAAGATTGATCGATTCAAAGATATTCATCTCACTGATAATCTCACCGAATAAAGTCTAAGAGTATAGAAATCAGATAAACCATTTATATAAAATGATATTTCATAACTTACGTAACTATCATTGAGCATTGGAGCGCGACCTAGAAATTATAAAAATATTAAGATATATACTGATAAAATCATCACACATCATTACCTAGTGTAATGATAATGTCATTTAAAATTTTTTTTCGATTTCTGATCGATGCTTTTCGATCATGAATAATTGTAGATCTTTCTTTTGGACCAGTTCTATCTAGTCATCTTCAAATTAGAAAACAAGCAAAACACAATCCTTCAATGAAATTACAATGAAATAATGTGTTTGCATGACCAGGTTGTCGGATACAGTTATTAGTATTGCCAACGTGATTTCGCTGTATACAATCATCTATGTGTTGTACGGAGTCATGAAGAGTACGCATTTTCTTGTAATGTCGTGCACAGTAATACGGTACTGTATTGCTCTCTAAAAAGAACCGTATCCCATAAAACCCGGAGACGGTTTCCGAGTTTGTTACTATCTGAAACCCTTAAAGGGTTTCCGAGACATGGTTTCCGAGACTTCCGAAACCAAGAAACGAAGTAAAAAATTCCTTCGCATACCAACCTCGGAAACAGATTAAAGGTTTCCGACGTTGCATTGTTCCTAATCTGAAAGGAGAACCACTGGATCGCTAAAAATCAGATCGATCATTCTGCAGACCGGACCCTGTCAGAGTAGACAATAAAGATTCGGGTAAGTTACTATATCCTGCAGGAACACTTGGATAATCGCTAAAACGTAGCAGCACTCAGTCCGATAACTTTACCTAAGTTTTTCCAATGATTACCACCGATTTTTGTCGTAAAACACAGCATGCTGGTAGTACTCAATAGGCAAACTAGGCACATTTGTCGGCATGTGCCCATGAAAAAAATGTTTAAAAAAGGAACGGATGCAAACGTGTTGTCGACACAAAAGACTGTTGTGCTAACGCTTTTTAGACCTTTTCAGATGCGTTTTCGTAATGAAAATCGCGTTTCAAAAGAGCACTAAAAGCGTTTTCACAATACGTTCATTAGGAGCACATTTTTTGCGATAAGAACGCGCTCATATTTAGAAGAAGAAAAATCGTTCTTTATTTTATTTACAACTCTATGATGGTCTTGAACCCGTTTCTTTGCTATTCATATAAGTTCTCAGCCAACTGATTCCTCATCAAGGTACTTTAGTTCTTACTGAACGCGTTCCAGTTCATTTTGCTTTTTAATACCATAGAGTAGGTTCGACCAGATAAACTTGTAGTTGCGAAGCAGTGAATATACCAATGAATTATACTTACATGTCTGAAGTGTTGAGTTTTCTATTTGTCTTAAACAAAATTTTTGTGTATTCTGACTTCAACGAAATTTCTACTTAGAGTGATAAATTTATACTTACAAAAATTTAATGAATCCAAAGGTAAATTTCAAAAATTTTTAAAAATTTAACTTTTCAATATCTTTCAATATTAACGTACCCCAATCGAACTTAAACTAAAATTTCAATCTAAAACAGTTCAAAATCAATTCAAATTCATTTAACTGATGTTAATTACTTCTTATGCGATTTTAATTCATTTACTGTCATTTTTATGGAACTTTATTTCGATTAAATTGATTTAAATTTAATTTAGATTGTAAGCTTGATTTGAATAAATATATAAGATTCTGATAAAATTTTAACAGTTAAATTCATTATAAATTCAAATCTAAAAAAGGCTGAAATTTACAGAAATTCAATAAAAATCGATCGACACTTCTCTTTTGTATTATGAGCAATAGTAAGTGACACTTCCAATGGCAAACAAAAATTTAATGAATAAATTTGAGACTAGGGATGGGTGATTCTGATCCTTAATAAAACCATCTTAGCGATTCCGATACGATTCTAAAAAGCAATAAAATCGATTTCAATACGATTCCGATTCCAAAATAAAGCTGCCTTTTCCCATGTCTATTTGAGACGGACACTAGTATAAATTTTGCACTTTCTTTTAATATTGAAAATAGATTCAAATTTTTCCAATTACTATTTTGTAAATATAGGAAAGAAAGTTCTATTAGAGAATATACATTCACGACAACAATTTCTAAAACAAGTTTGTATGATAGTACATTTATAGATAAAATGTGAAACATCCACATCTGTATTAGCCTGATTTAGCCAATGCAATGTGAAAATTATATAGCTTCTTGTAGACTATAGTGAAGTTTCAAAGTTATCAGTTAATCAACGGAATAGTGATCTGCCATATTTATTTCTGCATTTTACAAGAAGGATATTTCTTTTTTTGTATAAATGTGCTTTCCTTTTGGTCCACGTTGCTACTATTTACTCTGTGGTTGTTATTTTTCTATTATATTTTTCTAAATTGAAAATTCTTATTTTCATGAACCCCGAATTATAAGCATGATAAATATAAGACTGTTCTAAATATTAGATTCAAGAAGAGCGGAATCGAATAATATTTTAAATTCTCATTAGCGGAGATTGAAATTCCTTTTTATCAGACAGAAAAATTTACAATGCTTTTGAAGTAAAACATGAGCTTACAATTGCTCCTCAGATAATTCTGATTGTTTCTGAATTGTTGTTCGTCATGTAACATATCTATTATATCTACAATAGCGGGCCTTACCACAGTGAAGTATTTCGATTTATTCACAAGCAGTGAAATTGATTCTTTCTGGAAGTTCCCCTTGATTTGCTCATCTATTTTTTGTTAATTAACTGAGTTGCATGAGATCAATAAATTACAACAAACAAAAGTTCACATTTTAAAGATTTTGTTCATGAAAATCAAAAGCCGTCAATGCGTAAAATATTAGAAACAAGTTATACTCATTTATTTTTACTGAAGAATTCGTGGAATCGTACAATACTTGAGCAATCTAAGCCTTGCTACTGGTATCACTTAGCATCTTCACTCCTGTAGTTTCAGTGCTGTAATTATTAACAATGCTAAGTTTTTGATCGGGACAGGTGACGAAACTCCGGAAATTGTCGTCCAAGATTTAAAATCACCATGTTCTATAAAAACACATAGCCTATCATTCGACTGCTAAATCTAACGAAAATTAGTTAATTTAATTTGTTTGTTGTAAATGTTAGTTTTATATTTCTATTAAATAAATATGTTGACATTCATAAAATAAAAACTTGATTTAAAGCTCTGCAATTATAATTTTATGAAATAAAAATCAGTATGAGATCAGCGAATTCGTTTAATACAAAAATTAGTTTAGAGAAAAGGAAAATCATTTATTAAGAAACTCTAGATAGATGATCACTTTTACTAACAGCACACCACCTTTCAGTGTATTACAACATAAAGAAATTTCTCATGTTGAAGCTTATATTTCTTAATTGACATAGCGCTTTCGTTACATGTATTCCGATATATTTAAAGTAATGAGTTCAATTAAGCTAACATGAGAACTCTTCACTACATAAAAAAACGCGCTCTGAAAGTTGACGAACAAGTTCTTCAGTGTACGTTTACAAGCGTTTTTGAGAAACGGAACTCCCAACTATAAGAACGAATTACTCGAGAACAGGTTCAAACGCACATAAGTTGAAAGCGTTATTACGATAAGAGACGCCTTCACAACTAACGTGTTCAATATGATAAGAACGCGCTCTTTCAAGTTCATTATAATGAGTATTTTTCCATGGGCGCACTGCCTCCAATTGGTCACCGATTTCACGCGCTTTTCTACAGTGTACGGTCACTCTACCACATCTTTTCTACAAGTTCCTGGAGCCTCAGATTCATGAAACCACCGATTTGGGATGCTCGATCTAAATAGAAATGAAACAGTTGATCGGCTTGAAAGTATTCAAGTCGAACTCACCATTATGAATTCGTCATTATATCTATGAGCCAAGGCAAAAATAGAAGAAATGATGATTTTCTTTTCGACTGATATGACAATAGACATCATGAGATAGAAGTATTGAGTGAAAATACTGATATAGATATAACCGATCTCATCATTCATACAGTGAAAAGTGACATGTATTTTCTCAGAATATCAAAAACACAAGACACTTTTTAAGCAGTCTTGTAACAAAGCGAATCATTCAATAATAACTTACGAGAAAAGCAAATCATCCACAGGAACCAAAATTTCCAATATTATACTATTCTGCCGCTATAAATACTACGCCTTTATAAGATATTAGTATTTGCTCAACTCCCCCATTAAATAAGCCCCTTACCAACAACTTATGTTTTAACGACGAGGAAAAGCTCATACGATGACCTGCGTTCCTGACCCATGCAAGTTCAATTGGAGAAAAGGATAATAGATTGGAATTCCTAGGTGTGATAACCTATTGCAAATTTCCATGAAAATGGAGAAAGGAGTTAAAATAACAAGGCGTACTGTTCAGCAATTGAATTTCTGATTGTCCGACTTTCTGACCAATGGAAGCTCGGATCGAAAAAGTAATAACGGATTCGAATTTCCTTCCGTGACGTGGTGTTATTATTTTGATCACAAGACGGAAAGTTGGGGGAAAAGCTACGTTTTGATATATTTTCGTGATCATGAGGTATAATGCTTGGTGGGTTTTAGTTCATTTGGCGGGTTTTACTGTTTGGGAATAATTCATCAGATTTCCGCTTGTTAAATGGAACTCACGAGTGTTATTTATTCATCTTACTATGATTTGCATCCCAGGATGTATGCGGAAAGAGGAGCTTTTTATGTTATTTCCGTATGCTTTAGCCATTTTGTTTCGCAGGAATCAGACAATGATACTCATAACTCTAGTGCAGAACTTCTTCAGTTGAATCCAGTAGAAGTCTTAAAGACTCTCATGGCCGTGTAGAGTTTCCGTCGTTTTGAAATTGAATGGATCAAGACAGAATCACATAAGTTTTTCGCTATGAATATTTATGTGTCCAAAATCTTAATCTATCTTTTATAATGAATAATCCAAAATTGAGACTTCTTATCAATTTTAAGATTGAATAATATGATTTCAAAAGTATAGGGTCCTTTCAGGTTTCGAAAAAAGTATGATTAAGTGAGTGATTCATAATTAAGCTAGTTATAAACACTAAAAAGCAATTTCAATTGAACTAATGATATCTAAAAATGGGCCGAAATGAAGATTTGAAATAAAATTTGAACGCCAAAAACGTGCTCCTGAGATATTTTGCGCATTTATTACAGCAGTTGCAAATTTCTTACCAAGCAAATTTAGAACTCTGTACACTTATGAATTTTCTTAGAAGGCAACTAACCTATAAACCTTAAATTCTGGCTACAATTTCAAAGAATTCTGTAAAATTCTATTCTATCGACAAAGAGTGATCTAGTGTACCAATTGAAAGATTGCCTTCTGCTAACAGAAAAGAATTCTGTTTTGAATTCTACTGATTCCCTACTGCTACACTAAAAATGATACAAGATAAGACATCTGTTGTCTTCTTAATTTTCGTTCTTTATGTTAGACGTTCCTTAAGGTATAACTCGTTCCTTTTCTATACTTTCGCTATTTTCCATGTGGTAGAAAAAGTCTTGTTCGTTGTATAACATATCTATGATAACTCTTATCCTCTTTCCCAATAAGTGAGAAAAAGTAATGTTTCTTGACATCGAAGTTTCAATAACTGCACAGCCAGGATTTCACAAAAAATATATACACTTACATATACATATATACATCTATAACTGTACGTATATCTATTCGTTTTGAGCGGCAGGTACATCAATACATGTCCTCAAATACAAAACACCATCATATCGGTCATACCGTTTGAATTCTTCAGTAGAATTCCTTCCGTTTCTGGCGCGATAACAGTCTAGTTTACACATAGAAAGTTACAGTCTACTAAGTGAACAGAACACTGTTTTCATTTCAGAGAGTAACCTTCACTCTTCAACCGAATTCCCGTACATTGTGAGTCATAGTATTCTCGTTTAAATATCAAAATTTTCTCGTGTGCTAAGTCAACAGATCCCAGTTTTCAATTCTGCTAGTGAATTTGAATTGTTGACGAGATTTCTTTTCTTTCTCCCTGATAGTTTTTTAGTTTCCATATCGAAAGTTTCTTGTGTGCTAAGTGAACAGAGATCAGTTTTCAATTCTGCTGGTGAATTTGACTTGTTGACCAGATTTCTTTTCTTTCTCCCTGATAGTTGTCGAGTTTCATACCAAAAGTTGGTCTCCTGCTAATTGAATAGACCTGTGTTTTCAATTCGGCTCGTTGCTTGGACTTCTTCAGCGGAATTCGTTTTCTTTCTCAGTGACAGTGGTCGAGTTTTTATGTCGAAAGTTCGTCTTCTGCTAAGTGAACAGAACTCTGTTTTTAATTCTTTTCGGATCTTTGAATTGTTCAGCTGAATTCT
The DNA here is from genome assembly GCA_900239685.1 of Rotaria macrura. NCBI lineage: Eukaryota > Metazoa > Rotifera > Eurotatoria > Philodinida > Philodinidae > Rotaria > Rotaria macrura. The sequence goes on along the minus strand of OENT01001906.1, from coordinate 8,076 downwards.
GTTATCCTCTCCGTGATAATTCTTTAGTTTACGCATGGGATGGTTTTCGTGTTCTAAGTGAACTGAATCCTTTTTTCTCTTCTTGAAAGTAAAGGCAACGGAGCAGTAGTCATGTAACACATGATTATTTTTTTTTTGACGAGTACTTAGAATTCTGAATTCTGGGGGCCCTGATTTGATTCTTATAAAAACAATCGCAATTTTATTTTTTCGAGCTTTCGATCAGATACACTTATCATCGGTAAGAACAATAGAAAAATGGAACATTTACACTTTTATAAGAAAAAATGGAAAAAAAACGACGCTGAGATTATTGACGATGGTGGATTGATCTAAATGAAATAAAAACAAATCAGTCGATTTAATAATTCGAATTATTATGTTCGAAGAACTATTGTGGGGTCCCCAAAATGCCCTGAAGGCGTTTAAGTAAGTTCTATGCAAATATATTTAATTTAAATTTTGTATCATTGAAAGATCTTTCTTTCATTATCCTTCTACGCTAGTTAGATTCGAGAGATAAGGTTTCAGTTTGTTGGAAGTTGAATTTATGCTTTTCTATGTTACTATGTCTAGCAAAATTAGAGGATTCGGTAAGCTTTTTTTATGTCAGTTTGATGCTCTTTCATTCTTGTTATCGGCATGGCCAAGCGGTATGGAATTTCATTTTTTGAGATTGTAGTCTTTGTAACTTCTTTGCAATATAAGCAAACTTTCGGAAATTTTTATCACAAATAGAGCATGTTTAGATCTATCACCAATAAATATTTCATTCATTTCTATTCCACTGCAGCAGAGTCATATTACAAAAACTAAAGGTTGAGGAATTTCAAAAAAATTTAATCTTTTTTTCGAGTGACTATGAGTAAATAATTTCTATACGAAAGAACGAAGAATTCAAATCAAGGTTTCATTCAAAAGTTGTGGAGCTTCAAACAACCTGATAGAATATCAGATCGCTTCTGATCCACTTTTGCTGCATCAAATAAAAAAAACTTAAAATATCGTTTGTTACGGAATTCCACACTTTCGCTAATTTATACAGGGCAAGGTTTCATGACTTACCATTTCAAATCATAAAGAAAAAACTGACCTTCTTTTCTGATGCATGAGTACCATGCAAACAGTCTTATCTTTTTGCAGTATGTTCGCTTTATTCTCACAATAAAATCTCATAAAATCTTCCGGCAAGGTTTCATAGAAAAATTAAATCTAACAGCGTCAAAAAGCAGCACCTTTTGGATGAAATTACTCGATAAATTTTTATTGCAGCATGTATCGGGTAAAAGCTGGAGTGTATATCACTCCACTTATAGTTTTCAAGAAGTCTGATAAACTGTTGGTACCACACTTTCGATTTTCGAGACGGTTTCTCTCACGTTCCATTTAAAAACCTCCCGCATACAAGAGCGCTGATCCGTGCCCGTCCCGTTGTTATATCTCGGTTTGTTTCATCAATATAGCACTTGTTGCAATTTCGACACGAAATTTTATACACTAATTTCTTGTTTTTCTTAGTGAAATCTACTCCTTTTTGAATCGTTAGAGAAACAATTTTCAACGTGCCTATCTTCTTGAACCATACGTTAATTTTAACCAAAGGTAGCAGTCTTTTACATATTTGTGTGATACGACGGCTAACTATCTTTGATTCCTGTCCATAATATGCGATTGAAAATACACTTTATCTTTGTTAGACTGTTTAGGTAATTCTTCTGGTCTACTATTTACTAGTCTTTAACCAATTACCTCTCCCTCACGTACTCCTTTTTTAATGAGATGAGGTGGGTATCCATTTTCAGCAAAAGTTTCTTTGATTAATTCAGTTTCTTTATCTTTGAGTTCTTTTGCTGAACATATTAAGTGAATTCGTATTACCAATGTTCTTATTAAACTTAATTTGTATTCTCTCCATTGATTACTCTCGTATAATAAGTAGAGATTAGTGTTAGTAGGTTTTCTGTATAGACTAGTAATATATATGTTATTCGAGTTATTACGTTGTATTAGTACATCGAGGAATGCTAATTTTTCATTTCGTTCGACTTCCTTTGTGATGTGGATATTCGAATGCCATTTATTAATTCTCATTTGAAAGTCATCTATATTTTGTGAATTCTTAAAATACAGAATATGTCGTCAACATATCTGATCCACATTATAAGCTTGTTAATTGATAATCGATTTTATTTTCCCTCTAGTTTTGTCATGAACAGATCAGTTAAAATCGGACCAAGAGGTGAGCCCATAGCTACACCGTTCACTTGATGGTATGCTCTATCGATAAATCGAAACGAAACATTACATACAGCGTATTCTAGTAGTTGTTTCATCTGTATTCGATTGAATCCTCTGCTAGATGAGTCTGGCTTTTTAAACAACGTGTCTAAAGTTGCTTCAATAGCTTCTTATACCGGTACATTAGTGTATGGATTATCAACATGAAAGCTAACCATTATCTGATTAGAACTATCTTGGATTCCCGTGATCCTTTTTACCAAATCAAATGAATCTTTAATATATGAAAATGAATGCTTTGGTCTATTCTTTTTAATAACTTCATATATATATTTCGAAAGATTATGATTATAGGATCCTATCGATGAAATAATGGGCCTTCATTTTTTTATGTATGGCTTTATTTCATTAGAGCGTGGCAAGTCCTCACTCTTCTTTGTCATGGACAAACATTGTCCGTGTGACAGAAAAAAAACATGCATATTTTACTATAGTAATGAAAGTAAATGTAGATAAAATACAATCAAGGCCACAAGTTGCATTGGGCTGAAGGAGGAGAGCAGAATTTCTGTTGACAGTCATTTGGAAGAATCAAGTTTTGATAAAGTAAATCGAAATGAAAGTAAAAGTATTTGCTAATCAGAGTTACATCGAAATAAAAAAGAATTCTCGTTTAGATCAGTACACGAGCACAAAAGAATAGAGAGAAAAAAAATGAAGGTAGAACGATTTGAATCATGTTGAGCACGATAACGATATACTTAAAAAAAAGACCATAATCAAATAGCGAGCACTTATTCTTGTTGGATAGTTTTAAGATTTTATTGCTTGTTCTTCCTCTATTCACGATAGATCTTCTTTCTTTCGACAATATTGGATTATTATAGTACTCGTTTATATAAAGTAAGTACATTTTATGTTGACGAAAATCCCACAACACTCCTGGATTCGTTCTGAGAATGGTCAGAATGATTTTATTCCAGAGTGTTTGCGTGAGATGATCAATTGATTTGTATATAGGAAGATTTGAGATTTCGGCATTGGGCGCATCTTACCAACAATGAATTGTTCTAAAGATTTTCCTATTCATGGCTTCGAGATGATTTTGCTTGAATTTCAACAAAATGGGGTAAAAGTTTAGTATTGATTGATAATATGGTCGGATGTATGCATTATATAATTTATATGAAGTATCCTCATTTAACATTCTACTTGATGTAAGATAAATAAGAGGCCTTAATGGACAGTTAAGTTTATGTATTTTTGGTTGTGCGTACATTGTTGCATAAGACGAGCAAGTTGAGTGAATCTTCCAATATTTTTCTTTATTAATGACGAGATTTTAGTACTTTTGAATTGCTTTAGATCTAGAATTTCATCCATCTTTTTTATATAATCATTCTTTTTAAGCACTACTATACAATTTCCTTTATCAGCACGGCATGTCACTGCTTTCATGCATATTTCTGAGTAGTTGTAAATTTTATGATAAATCATAAGAAAAGTTTTTTTTTTTTTGAGTATGCATGTTTATTACGTCTAGTGACGCTTATAATAAGTGGCACAACAAACAGAAACAAGAGACAAAAAGAACTACAGTAAACAGTAAACACAAATGAAATGAAATGAAATGAAATGAAATGAAAAGAGGATTAAAGAAAAGAAAAGAAAGAAGGAAGAAAAAAGAAAAAAAGACAGAAACGTGAATACCAACCCAACCTGTTGGAGAAATTTCATTTACCAGTCTTTGTCAAATGATTTTCAATAAATTGAATCCAGTGGATTAGAAACGACTCATGCCTATCCTTCATTTTTTTTACTCTTGACAATCTAAAATAGTGACCTATGCTTAAGCTTTTCTGTTTCTCGACTTTGCTACTGAAATGATCCCAACTAAATAGCTCATTATAAAAGAGAGATTCACCCAGGTCAGACCTAAATGTGCGATTTAGCCGTTTATTGAGATACGCTGCCACATATGATTCTAATGGTCGTTCATTTAATATCAATGGGATATCGTGTGCGGGAATGAAAGGGCATCTATGCACCAATCTCAACCCCACTCTACATTTACGTTGTAGTGTAACTTGTTGTGCACTTGGTAGGAGAGGAAAGAATGGGAAAATCCAAGAAAAGAATGGGAAACTATAGGCAAAGAAACAGAGCCTCAATACCTTGGTAGTGGTTTGTTTATTTCTTTTCAACCACTTCAACTTTATATACGAACTTTTGATTTTTTCTATGCAATAGTCCACCGTTGGGGCGAGGAATAGTTTCTCAGACTACTCGAATCCTAAATATTTGAATCTTTTTACACATTTCAGCTGGTTTCCATCCATGTATATCTGTACGTTAGGTTGAACTACTTGTGTATGAAACAATCGTACAACAGTTTTATCCAGATTTATTGGCTGCTTCCATTTCAAGGAGTAATCGTAGAGATTCTGACATATTTCTGACCCTTTCTTATTGATATACTCTAACATTTTTTGTAGACTTTTCTGAATTGGGGGTACTATAAGAGCACAAAGATCGTCTGCGAAGATGTGGGTCGAGCATGCACCAGTGCAGCTTACGATATCAGAGTGAAAAATAATAAAAATGTAGGGA
>OENT01001905.1:0-32245 GCA_900239685.1 Rotaria macrura | reverse complement strand
TAATCGAAATTCTACGGAATGCCGTAAACATGCCGTTTGGTATTCGTTCACCGCCGTATACGGACCGTTCTGTACGACCTGGGTAGAGATCTTGATTTCGCATTTTTAGAATCATTATAATTCAACACATTAATTCATAACTTAGGGAATGGTTTTGGTTGGGTGTCAAGAACGTCATGATCTAGATGATCAAATTTTCTCCTCGTTAATTATATATGTTGAAAAATTCGTTCGTTGCTTCTTGATGGAATGAGATGTATGTGATGTTGAGAATAACAAATGCAAACATGTTTATTAAATGACTCTCTATCGAGGTCACATATACACGTACAGTTTAATATATTTCAAAAAACGAGATGTGTCTCGAGGACTTTCAAGGCGTAAAACTGTTCTGATAAATTTTACAATCATTTCGGAGAATGAGTTTAACAGGAGTTTCCAAAGAATTCTTTGCTCCTCGACAAATTCAACTCATCCAAGAACAATGAAGAGAACTGACCTCTAGCAATAGGATATAGAATCTAGAAATTTGTATCTTGATGTGCCTGGTGAACTGAAGTAAACATGCTCATATTCTTGAGAAGAGAAGTTATGATTGATACACTAGTGAGTATTTCATCCACACTCTATATTTTATAATCGGTTCCTGACGATCAATTCGAAATGAAAACATGACTGACAAAAGTAAATAAATAAAACACCGACCAAGTAACGGAAACTAAACATATATATAATTTAGTCTGAAGGTGATCTTGAGTGAATGCAGTAGATCACAGTACAAGAAGTGGTATCGGCATGCCATATGTAACGAATTTTTTGAATAGCGAAAACATATAAAAAGTCATGAAATGCTAGACAGTTCAACTTTGTTTCTTTCATTCATTAAAAATGGTGATAGATCCACATACATTGATGACATCGAATTTCAGGTGCACACTGTTCGCTTGTTTTCTTTTTTTTCAGTAAGAAAATGACTCGAAGAAACATTGCGGAGAGTATCACATTTTCACATACCAAACGTTTGACTTTTGGAAGTTTTCTTGTAGTTCACCAACTGTATCAATCGCCTCATAAATCTCACAAAATTATAAGTGATTTAATGAAAGAGATATCTCTGTCATGTCTAATTCTGCTTCGAGATGCGTGAATGCTCACTGAAGGTCTTGAAATGGAAGCTAAAGCAATAGTTCTGCTAGAAGAAAATTATAGAACAGTAAGTCTTCATGCAAGTTGTAAAGCTCTCTTACGATATTCAATCGATATTCCATAGTGCATTAATCATTCAAAACACCAACCCTATTGAGGTAGCACAATGAAATATGTGAAGGTTTTTCTCTAAAGTTTGTCTGGTAAATTTTCAAAGTTTTCTTAAATGTATCAAGAGCGTCTTCTATGTCTGCTATCTAGATTTTCTAGAGCCACACGAAGATTTGTCGTACGAGAAGCATCGATAATACCGATACATATATTTAATTTGAGCGCCTGATTAAATGAACTGTCGAACACTCTTCAGAATGACTTTTACGAAAAGCCACTGTATCGATGCTCTAACAACAACCAGACTGCTTAGGAACGTTTTCCGAAGATTAATAACAGCGTAGACAAAAGAAGAATCTGCTACGTTATAGTTAGCTATCATTGACGTGAGGTTCCCGAGAGAAAGTACACTTTTTTTCATCGATTTTCTGTTTGGTAAACCTCAGACGTCATGGGGCAATGCTTGAAATAGCCTTTCTAACCCGTTATCTTCTTTTTTTAAGTTCAATTTTCACTATCAGTAGTAGATTTTCATCATTAGTTTCGATAACAAGAAAAATACTATCGGCAGTGAACAAGGTTTCTTCCTCTATAAGAATTAACTTCATGCAGCAAGTAATATTAGCACATGGTTGTATTCAATCTCCAGAAAAAAGAAGGTTACTTTGAACTAGAAATAGTATTTCGATTTCATCATTACAATGGCTCGATTCATAATAAGCTCGGTAAAGTTTCGTCGAGGATTTCTTGAAAAAAAATGATCGTTTCTGTTCTTCTTTCGATATTCATGGATCCCGATAAATCTGTACAGGAGATTTTTTTGATAAGGAGCGAGTTATTTTTGCATATCTCGTATAGAGAGTCGGTAGATAATGAGTAAATCAATATTTTGACTTCGAACAGTTTTTTTAAATCGACTGAAAGTAAATCAATATTGTGTATGCCATACAAAAGCTTCTTTCGGTTTATCATTTAACTGAAATAATTTGAACTTTTTCAAATTTTCTATTTTACAAAAAACAAGCTTTGTGCATTTAATACGCAATTCGTCGTTATCATTTGATTTTGACTTCATTCGAAGTAAACTATCAAGAAGTAATTGTGTAAACAAGAATATTCCACTAATTCCAGATGAAGAAGGAAAATTCTAATACTTGATTTACATTGAAAATATCAATAGACGTAAATTGTTTACTAATACGAAAAAACCGAACTTAAAATAAACATCTTTAACCGAATTAATTTTCTTGTGCATATAATAGATTGATAAAAAATAAATAACTCGTTTTGATGAATAACATTTGATGAATGAACAATAAATTAATTCTTCGCTGTATGCTTTCCGGAGGAGTAGTATAATTTGAATCACAAACAAATATAATATCCTTTTGACGATAAAATTCGATCGGAAATTTGTTCATCTTGCATGAAAGTAGGCCGAGCTCTTTCATTGTACCAATTAATAATTGAGACGTAGTGTGTTATTAAAAATAAAAGTTATGCCAACTGCTAATGCCTTCTTTTCGATTCAAACCCAGGCAGACAAACTGCGTAAAAAACGCGTTTCTTGCGTTTTGTTAATGAGCGTTAGTGACTCACAATCGGCGTTCTCGATTGTGCGTTAAAACGCGTTTTTCCAAATGTTTGTCTGCTTGGGTATGAAAGGCAAAACGATGGTGGTTTCTGCATCCTATTTTCATTATTCTCATTTGTTAATTTCATTATGTTCCGTTGAGAATAATATATAGACGATTGATATATGGGTTGCAAGTGTGAATGCTGATATAAATGTATAGCAATGAATGCAATAAAAAGCCAAGCTCACACCCACACACTATAAATCGAGGTGCACTCGAGAACGAATCACTATATACGTGTTTATGAGTTATTAATCTTCTCTTTTGAATGTCATCGGTCATCAAAGATAGTGTTTGACTCAAAAGTGTAAAATAAGTGAGCTATGGTTGAAGAGGAAATTCCTAGAAGGTTTAACTGAACAGTAAAAACCTGAAGAATGATGTGGTATAATCAGAAAACAAATCGAAATTGCACAGCTGAAGTAGAGAAAAGAAAAATCTGCATGAGAAGACAACATTTTTACTTGAATTGAGAATTTCTGCAACAGGAGTTGCTTCTAATCTACTGTTATAGCTAGCAGAATCGATATCAGTTTTCGTTTGTCTTGAATATTGAAAGATCTAAACGTATCCCATCTCTATAGCCAGGTTGTCCATGGTGAAGAGTTTTGTTCTACGTGATTACATGCAGAAATCCTTCGTTGTCGTCCTTATTAACATTAAAATAAGTCCACATCCATAAATCCAGAGCTTCGTCACTTATTCATATCAAAAGTACTAACAGATAAATATAAATCATTAGGATAGCGCAGTAATGGACGAATCCTTCTTGAAATATTTTTTTCTTCATTGAAAAATAATAGTCGGGATGTCTTACCGATTTTGAATAATTATTAGAATTAAACCTTGTCAGTCAGTTCTCAGAAATCGGATATCAGAAGATGTGTCATTCTTAAATATTTTTTCATTCTACTATAAAACCACGCCTACACCCTCAACTGATTATTCGTTTCACTTACGAATCGAACTCGATTCATATGATTAACCATATCGAGTTCTGGAAATACTTCGCAAACTTTTTCAATAGTTATTATAATTTTATAACCGTTACTATAGTCAAATGATAAATTCAAAAGAGTAGGAAATAATGTACAAAAGAAATATATGCATTCGAACGATTTCATCTACTTGACCTTGCGCAGACAAAAGAACATTTTTGATTTGAAAATCAGTTCATGAATGCATTTATGTTTGAGCGAGAACAACTTGTTCAGAACGAATCTAAATTCAAGGATAAAATTACTTTCATAAGAAATCGAATGAAAAACAGTTGAAAATGAACTTACAGTTACTCCAAGTACAGCTGATGATTGTTCAGCTTTCTCTGTTTCGAGTATGCATGCATCAGTAACAAACACAACCGATATATTGAGTTGAACTCATGTTTCAATTGCTGATTTAGCAAATGTGATAAATCTTTTACCTTTTGTAATGACATCCTAAACGTCAAAGAAATAGGCGATGTTCGGCTATTGAACAGAAATATGTATCGATAAACTCAATTAAATAATTAATGATTTCGGAATTGAGCTTCTTCGTTGAAAGAAAATCTCGCTAGCTTTGTTTGTAGAAAAAATTTCTTTCTGAGAAAAAATTGAACAGATCTATAGCATTTACATACAAGAATTGATCATAGAAATGAGAAAAAGAGACTTTGATATGCTGCTTTTGAAATTTAACTTCGTTGTTTGTTTTTTCTCTTCGGTCCAAAAACCTAAATGAGGAGATTCTATATCTTTGTTCTTTTTATCTATAGAAACTGTGTGTGTTAGTTATATCGCATATCCATTTCTGCATAAATAAGTTGCAAAAAAATATAAGCTACTAACCATACCTGCTGTAAACACTGAACACATCTAAAAACTATATGGCGAATCTATGGAAGGACTTTTATTTTTCATTAATCAAGTAATAAAAGAGAGAAGCCTTAAACAATTAGCTTACATAATTTTATTATGCTGCAAATTTTATGATGGTAGATGTGAGAATACCGCTTTCTCTTATATGTTGACTCACACCCTCGTTATACCCTGGTTGTAAAAACTTTCAGAAAATAATTGAATATTTCTGCAAGGTGACGATGTAAGTTTTTATTCGCTTGCTTGAATAGTCATCGAATTCCTGTCTCTTGGAAGCATTAACGGCAATCACGATTTTCGATTGAGTATCATGCATGTGGTTGGATATGGTAGATTTTCACATAGAATAAATCTTATAGAATTTTCTAAAGTAGCGTTGATTGATCCGTTTTTTCATTCGAGTGATCGATGCCATACTTTCGTTTCAATTCATACAATAGTATATGATTGAATGGACAAGAGATATTACTTGTCCCGCATATATAACCCTCAACTTGCCACTATCTTTGTTCACAAATGAAATCCTCGATCCATATTCGAGTACACGGAAAAATTAAGTCGGTCGTTTTTAAAGTTAGACGTTGACAAAACTTTAGATCTTTTTCATGCATTAGAAAAAATAATTGTCCGTCAGATTGACAGGAATTTGAAATCAGTTAATACTAAAGTTTGCTGCTTGTCGAATCATTATCACTAATTCTACTGGTTTGGTTCCATCTCGACTTTCATTAATTGGATAGTAGATACCCTTAATATATGGCGTACCAGATGTCATATATTGTTCGAGAAAGGATGCATAAGATTTTTTCGGTTGTTTCTCGTGCTCCGATGGAAGTAAATCACCGAGATTGATACTCACTGATCCATCTGCCAAAAATGTTAGATATATCTGACCTGTGCCGGATCCTGTAATATGAATGTCCATCGATCGTAATAATCGTGATTGAATCATAAAATTATTTTGAGTCAATTCATGGTTTGGTATGTTGAATTAATTTAAGTCATCTTATTGTTACGAATTGTAATTTGATTATAATGAATGAAGCTTATATTTAATAGGGGCCAAATTAATCTACTCGTATTAGTTACACTTGTATTCTGATGAATCATAGTATGATATTTAATTTCGTCCATTGCTAAACTGCTGTCTTGTTTGATCAGTTTCCGAAAATCGGTTATTTTCGATCGCTTAAGCATTAAGTACTCTCTTGAGATATTGGCTACTATTCGATTTTAGCATCGGTAGAATGAGGCCATGTTGAATATACATGCAATCACGGCACAATCTAGAACTATCTATTTGAACACCACTGGGTAGTTGTAAATTTTTCTGAATACAGCGTTGACACATCATACAACTATCCATGAAAAGCTCATCAAAAACAAACCATCGATCAGTAGACAACGTTTTTAGAACAACATCTTTAACGGGATCGAGATCGGCAAATCGACTATAGACATCTTCACTCAAACAATTTTCACATACATCTAGTGAACAGAAGAAACGAAACGGATGAAAATGTCGCTGTGGAAAGTGAATCAGCACCAAATAAGCCGGAAAAAGTCCATCGAAGAGTGCATGATCCATACTATCATGCCAATATTGGCTGAAGAAAACGGTGATACCAGTTATTACCCTTCGATCAATTACATTATGAACGAATCTTTCCAGTTAAGAATACGAAGGAAACTCGCCTATTCGGTTCCAAGTCTTGAAGAATGGATGAATCCGGTCTTACATTTGCATTTGGAAATTTTCTATCTTTTAATTTTAGAATAGTGAAAGTACTTTGGACATAGTAAAACTTGTTTTTACAGAAATGATTGATTACGAAAAGAACCAATACGTCAAACAGTTGTTTCCAAAGATCCGTTTTCTTCAAGAAAGCATCTATCGATCGAAGAAAACAAATGATCATCGAGAAATCTGGTCGAGATTTTATTGAAAGTTGACATTCGTTTTTTTATTTACTTCATTATCAAGCCAATTCCAACATTCTTTATAATTCTGTTCATCATCGTAGTTATATCCAAACTGACCATAGTTAACAGTACGATGAATTTTAACTGTAATTCTTACAGGATATTCTTTGATAATAATAGATATGAAAAAACTAATCGGTACCACTCGCAAATCATAATAAAAGAAACACATCTTTCAAAATGTAATCATCAATGTAAGAATCGAATTTCGTATCATCTGTATGTGCGAGAAAGTTGTTGATGAGATACGACAAAATAGATATTATCCATGTAGTTGATTATTTCAATAGTAACGTTTGTGATACATTTAATGTTCCTGTACGTATCAGGTTATCTTGAGATTTCTATCCTTGGATCGTACATTTACTGTTATTGTATAGATATAGCGTTAGATAAACTAAAAATCAACACTCTTCCGAATTATCGCACGCCTCACGATTCTTTTACCTTCTTCTGTCTTTTACGATTTGACGTGTTTAAATATGAATTATAATAGAACGCAATCTTGATTTTGGCGAGTTCCAGTTGAAATTCCTATTTGTCAGATATCATGCTGTTTCATTGCGAATAGCCTTGAACATGTCGCTCGAAAACAACAAAAGAAAAATAGGATTTCTTTCTACAGCTGCAATCAAACAACTGAATTCGTTGAATTTTCTTTCTTCTCGCTTTTTAGTCACATAATGAAGAGAAATATGGCGTGCATATTTTTCCCGATGACTATTGATTAATTGTTGAAACCACTGTTTCGATCTTTTTTTCTTCAAACTAGTCCGCTTACAATAGCTACATATCATTATTGCTCTTCGTGCTTCAATACTTCTGCTGACTTATGTACAGTCAAATACTAATCCCGTACTATTCCTTTTTCAACGAATGTACAGCATTGATCAAAACGGAAGAAGAATGTGTGGGTAGGCAAGTGTGTTTGAGCGTTGGATCAGGGTTATGATTCTATATCTCCTTCATTTACTGATGTACACCTACATTTAAGAAACAAATGAAATTGATTAATCCAGAAATCAAGTAATCGTTTATTCAACTATAGCAAATAAAAGTATAAGAAATTTCTATTAACAATCTACACACAAGTTGTCAAGGCAAATTGCATTGAATAATAACTTATAAAAAGTTCAAACATCTAAAAACTAACTAACTTTTTAAATTTATATATGATCATTCAATAAATGAATAGTCATGATGTTAATCCCAGCAGATAAGCAAAAAAGTTCTACTTGAAATAATTTTTCCATTCGGCTCTGTTAACAAAGCAATTTTTTCTTATTGTTGACATATCATCATTTGATTGAAAGTATTTCATGATTTTGATTTGTTCGAAAAAGCAAAATAAATTACGTCATATAAAAGTGAACATGAAAACTTCCATTTGAAGGCTATGCGAAATAACGAATTTGTATCGTATATATTTTTCCTTGACGATAATACTTGTCTTACTCAATAGATTCAATTCATGAATTAGCTTTATTTCTAAATGACTGCGTTTTCGTTACATAAAAATAGGATCATTCAATTGTAACACAACGGTCAACTTAATTGCTGATTGTTATTAACTGTATACAGAAGAAAAGGATAGTTAGTATTACAGATTTATTATACGATATCAAACATGGCTGATCTTGATATTTTCTTGGAAGAATTGACATATTAGCTCATCGCTATTACCAATAAACAATTTCTCTATTTTTTTTGTCGTTATTTTGAAGGACTACATGTTGAATACTCGTATATAATTTCTAAAAAAAATGATTGAGAAAATCATAAAATCCTTACCATTGCCTCTTGTCAATAAACTTCTTTCTTTTGAATCATATGAATATTTTATCGGTATTGAAAAAAGCCAACAGCTGTAATTACAAACTTAAATGAAAGTTTATAATATTTTAAAAGCAGTTTTTGTAATCTGTTGAAATAATTTCAATGACTAGTAAAATTGGAATAGATTAGACAGAGAACAATTTAAATAAAATAAAAGACTATTTTTTAAAGAGATTGTATCGAACTTGACTATTAGTAATTTAATACCAATGTCAAATATAGTTTGATGACACTAGGCTATTTAAATCTAGAGACGATGCTCATCATACATCAATATTTCATAGCCGTCATTCAACTGATGCAATCTGATGTTTGATTGTATCTTATCATGATAATTGAGTTAAGTATTTTTATTCGATAACAATTGATCACATTCATAAGAGTAATTATTGTGATATATTCTTCAAATTACAATCAGGCACATATAATTGCAGAAAATATAAATTCTATTAAATTTGCTATCAATGATTGTCTTAAAAATTTGAAAAAGAAACTGATTTATGACTTCAAAGATTTCTTTCATTTCTGAGTATGCACAATTAAAAAACAATTTAAATAAAAAACTGATTTTGAAGTTTGTGATTGGGTAGATACAATTTCGATCATGTCAACATTATCATCTAATGATTGCTATCATGTTTGATATTCCGAACATCTTATGTTTCATGTTATTAAAGAATATTTTTATTTCATTCTTAAAATTAAAATGCATACTTCAATAAACATTTAATATATATTATTACATCCTCTATGTATTCTATTTCTTGCGACATTGAATGTGAGCATGGTTCATTGATCCATTTATGCATAAGTTAATTACTAAAAATGATTATCGAAAATTCTTTTGTCTAAAATCAACGAATAAGTGAACAAAGCCATTATCATTGTGAGGATGAATAGAAATGATTGATTTTGAAGTGAGTGCGCGCTGTTGCAAAAGTCAAGATTGCAACAGCATGTAGTGATAGTCGCATCACCCCCACTAGCTGAATGACATGCATTCACACCCATGGTACATGCTGCAGCGGTCATCATACTAGTACGACTGACCTCGGACCCACCTTTGAATACAGTCTTTGTCTTCTGAAACAGAAAGAAAAACGTTCGAGATCGTTGGTATTAATAAAGCCAGTATTCAAGTATCAATTCATACAAAACACACGGCATTGGGCCCAAAGTCAATTATCGAGCGATTATTCAAAGAATTTGCATAAAATGGATCACCACATCCAGGTTGTTCCTTACTGTAGCAGTCATANTAGCATTTCATTGTATTAGCCACACAAATACATCCTGTTTACATGTCATCATTAATGGTATAGTGGTAATTCATTTATTTAAAACTTAACTACCGAATAGAACAAAGAGGAGACCTAGGAGATGCATGCTTGTTGTCTGTGCTTGAAATAACTTTTTTTCGTTATGAAAAGGAGTTCCGATGAATATGCAATGACTGCGATGGATGTTGCTATTTCAATAGGTGTGATAAGAGTAGGCTTCAGTTCTATTATCTAGTTGGCTTCGAGAAAGCTATGACGGATAATACAGGTGTATGACGTAACGCACCTTGTAGATATCAAATACAGACAAAGAATTCACTTTGCTACCCGTATTGATAATGATGGTGCAATGACTTGATAATGCATCCATCAAAAATTTCCATAGTAGCTACATGAGTATATCGAAAACAGTCATCCACGATGTATCGCAGAAAAACATTCACAAAGTAAAGAAAACGTTTTTGTTTGCTCTTGCTACAATGATGGAAAAATTTTTGAATAAAAAAAACAGATGTAAGTCGCAGTTTTTCAGTCTCATCTAGGGTAGGGATGTTACAAGATAACTGGTAATGAAGTAATTACTAGAGGTACTCAGGTAATGATAACTTCCCACTGCTAATCTCACTTCGATCTATGAAGCTGCACTGCTTCCACTGATAACCATGGTATCTTGTTTTTGGAGCTATCCAGCTAGAACTACAGCCACAATTACTAGTCACTAGATCTTTTTTTATGAAATTGCGTCATTTTAAAATCATACATGTTGATTGTCTACTACATTATTTATGCTTAGTGGCGTTAGAAAATATCGGAGTATGATAGGAATGAATACAGACGATGAAGACTTCTTTCATGACTATTTATAAGAAATTCTCCATCAGTATTTGGAATCGATCGATAACTGGGATACGCCTTTCTGTTTTGTGGAACTTCAAAAATTTCGCTACATCTTCTCCCACTCGAAACACGTCATGTCTTTAGCATAAATAAATGTGAAAACTTCGGACTTATGTCCGAGAGGTATGTGTACGTCAAAAAGTGAATGAGACTAATCAGTCATTCTAGAATGTGTGCACGGAAGAAGTATCTTGGTAAACCTTTTTTGGGAAACTCCAAGACTACTGATCATCTCAGACATATCTATGCAATTTCGTTTCTAGATGCAGTTTTTGTGCATTTGAGACCTTTTTGCTGCCAATGTTTTGTTAGAAAGCTGCGATTTGGTTCAAAACTAATATCAGATTCGGAATCAGCGTTAAAAACTGAGTCGATTAATGTACATTTTGGATAATTCTGAGGAGAAAAAAGTGTTTTCGAAAAAATCCTTGTACTCCCACCTCAGGGATGGTTCGGTGAAAAATGACAATTTTTTCGATAACTCAGCCATTTCTTGCCGAATTCTTTTCATCTTCGAACTCGACCGAGATATGCATAAGGCAATTCTGTGCACGAAATTTCAGCTCAATCGAATGTATTTGTAAAGAGTTATCGTGTTAACGGCCGGCCGGCCGGACACACTGACCGATTCTAGAGTGTACTCACTTTTTGAGTACACAAAAAGGACTATGTTCTATGCCTAATCTACAGATTGAGATGGCATAAAAATGAAACTACCTAATTAGATTGACAATGATTGATACCGTTACGCCATAACATTTAATTCGAGTGAGATGTGGGTATTGGAAAATATTTTGTTGAAAATACTTTGCACTCAAGCACAAAGCCTGCTCATCAATCAGTCAATTATACATCAGTCAATTATTTTCATGAGTTCAAGTTTTCAATGAAAACTTTTCATAGGAGAAATTTGAAATAATTCTCATTGAACTTGCTCTTCTTACATGTATTAATATCAAATTATTCGCTTTCACTGTTCAATCAGATAAAAAATTATACTCAGAAAACGATGATCCGAGTGTATTAGCGGCGATTTTGTAAACTAACATTAGAGTCCTAGTTTATTTCTATATACTCATCCAGAATTTCAACTTCACTAGACAATATCGACAATACATATTATTATCATCAACAGATCTAATTTGAAAAGCAGAGATAGAATAGCTTCTGAAAAGTTTTGTTTTCATAATTTCAGACGTCATCTCATCGAGTAAATATGTAAACAAAAGATTATCTTGAAAGAACTTCAATATTCACATAGCTCACAAATTCTTAGAAATAATCATAACACAGCTGTTGTCTGTATTGATCTTTCGATGTCATTTTCATGACTTCCCTCGTTCAAATTATTGTAGAAGATTGAGAATTTTTCACGCTATCATTCAAACTCCTTTATCTTTATTGGAAACTAGTAGAACGCACACACCTTCGGTCTTATGGCAGAGAGATAGAGAGACAGTCTGAAATATGTTAGAAGAATTATATTACTTGGATATCAATTCGCACATTGACGATCATTTTTTCGTTGACAAGCATTTAAGTTAATCTGCCAGACAGCTTTCGGTACACTAGACAAAAGTCCGTTTGCGAAATAATCATGAAGATTTTACAAGAGTTTCATTTCAACTTTTACAGATGCTAACGTTATTTTGGTTATCGATCCGTGCATTTGAGAAAATCATACGAGTATTGATTATTCGTCTTATCTTAGTAGATATTATTAAACTTTTATGACATATATATAGTCCTATTTTAGTTGTTGCTCTTTAACATATGATCAATAACAATAAGAGACCAGCGTCAAGAAATACAAACGACAACAAGATTTTTAAGCAGAGCAGATATTTTTACTTAGTTGTGCGTTTTATTTTATTCTGTTTTACAACATATATATTATGTTACAATGTCAAAGGATCATATTGTGCAATCTCTCGAGTACAATGTTATTCAATTGGACGTTCGATGACCTTCTCAGAAGTATAATTTCCGACTTTAATTAGTTCGACTTATTTCTTTTGACATTTGACATTTTAATATTCAATAATTTAACGAGAGTAAATAAGAATCAGGTCAGTTTTAGTTCGTTTGAAAATTTCTTCACACTCTCTCGTCACGTCTATTTTGATAAAAAAAACCCTCATTTGTTCGAGATACAGACTTTTCTCAGTGTTGCTCTTCACAATGTTTACGATGCACAGCAAGTTAACTTTCCTGTTGAGCATCATCATTGTAAAAAAAATTATAAATAGTCTATTTTTTTACTACTGTACTCTTTATTTTATGGCGATGAATCATGATAAAATAAAGCATTAGTACTATCCTAATGCTAACTATAGAATGCTCATTTCGTTGCATCATTGAAACAGTGCACTGTTGATGACATTTGTTTCATATAATAAAAAAAGCTGTTACAACAGTTTATTAAGTCACATAAGAGAAGAGATGATTCAATCATAATCATAGAATGATGAACGGAAGTATAGTTGGAACATATTTCATGTTACATTGAACATACAAACTTATACCACATCGATACTCACGTCCAAAAATCATCAAGAAAAATTCCGAAAAGTATTCGATCGGAAAACTGTTACATTGTTTCATTGATTTGCTAGAGAATACGATCACTCTTCTACATCTATTCAATCGGTTCCTATAGTATTCTGTAGCAGCAACGATCGACTTAACGACATATTTTGAGATGTGATTCATACAAAACATCTCATCGTTTATTTTCAACAAAACAGATCGTAATCGATAGCAGTCTTTACATCAAGTGCAATATTAAAATGCCATCACTTTACAATATAAAAGTGATAATAATAATTAACAAATTTTTCTTTAGCAAAATAATCGATACCATTTACTGATGATTCTCATTTTCAAGCATCATCCAACTAGCATAACAAATACAATGTTATGATTTTTGTTTTCCACAGTAGTAAATAAAATTATGTAATAGAAACTATGAAAAAAGCTTATTACCATAGCTCTGTTTGGACTGAGATATAGAACTTATATGATTCATAGAAACTAGAATACTGAACAGTTGTAAAACTACTTAGTTACTATGGTCTTTAGAGACAGCCTACTTGTGAGTGTGGCTGTGGTTGACAATTTTCTACCTACTCATTGGCACCCAAATCGTTTTTATTTTAACCTGAAATTCGGAACAAACATGAAATCCCATAGCTGATAATGTTGAATTTAACAAATTTACGTCGACAAAAACTTTTCCAATGCGTTGGAGGTTCTCTATATGTAAGTACTAGATAATCGGTCGACGATGAAAATCATTTTCACTAAAGAATATGCCTATTTTACCCAGAATTTTGTGTTTACTTCAACTAGATGTTTGTTTTTGAGAAATATTTCGGGTGAAAAAATGACCCTTGCATAGCTTATCGTTTATGTACGACGCTTTATAACTTCGATACATTTTCGTAATACAGTCTGCGAATTATACTATTTTACTGTTATTTGAATATGAAATAATATACAGAATTATTGCACCAACAGAGTTGCAATGCCCTACTTTTAAAAACGACTTGATATTCGCACTATTCAATCGTAATACGATATAGTTAATTAATTTAAGATTGGGACTAATCAAGTCTCTGACTAAAACAGAAACAAACGACGTTTCGCTTTGGAACCGTTACAGTTCTGTCCGCATACAACCAACTTCGAAATTGTCCAATCCAAATCTTCACCAAGCACTGCGTGTTTATTAGAAAACTTGAGCTATGATACGTAACGAAAGCAATCTAAAAGAAATGAGCTCAATCGATAGTTAGTCATACCATGACAAGATCATGTACACCAAATAACTGCCGACCGATAGCTATAACTTACGTTGACACACGAATAGTGGCTCCATCTGTATGCTATCAGTTTCAAAAACTGTTATAGAGCCACATTCAAGCTCTCTCCATTGACTCTTAAAACTTCCCATCAATTCAAAACGAGACTCCCATAATTCGAATTGTATGCAGGTGTAGATATTATTTTCAAGCATATATTTCATGCCAACACCAATATTCAAAAAAAATGTTTTGACATTCATTAGAGAAATTATCAGTTTGTGTTTTAGCTCTCTCTCTCTCTGTTGCGAAAAAGCTCTAATTTATTTTTCAAACAGACATGATTGAGTGTTGACCTGCCCATGGAGGCTTCTGAATCTGTCAATGCACCCATTCTCACACACATACCTTCTGATCAAGAGTAGCCATGATGAATAATATTAGAATTCGATTAATTTCCTCTAATTGTTTGCTGTCATCACGAGACAACCCTATTACTGCTATAGTTTATATTTAAAAAAAGAAATGCCTTCATTTCAAGGACGCATTGGATCGATTTATGTTTTATTTTTTTTCCAAGCTGTCTATGTCTGTTGAAGACTCATTTAGTTCATTATTTGAATTGGACAACTCATGTTAAGTCATGTTACTTCATGTAAAAAGACACATTAACCAGTTCATCTTAGTTTTTGATGATTGTAAAAATGGTTATATAATTCTTTTAAAGCTAAATGACTATCTTTTGAGAGATGTAGGTTTCAGAAATCCGAGAACAATTGAAAAATTTGCAACAAAAACATTGATAACGATTGTAAATATCAAAATTAAATTAAAAAGTAACGATAAAAGCAAGTAGTCATTGGTTAGTGCATGATATCAACAACTCTATTCACTTATATGACTATACCACTTCATATGATCTTAAATCTCATGCTTTTATGATTTCAATTATATTTATGACTACTTTATCGCACTATCATAGAAAGCAATGACAATAGGATTTCTAAAGACGAGTTAGTATTTAAGTAATGATGATGAAGATATATATATATATATATAATACATGTGTATCCTATGGTTTTATAAAGGGTGAAGTTACTGTAAGTACAATATTCTTATGTACGTAATTCGATTTCGATCAAACTAAACAAAACATTTTTGCACAATAGCATTACGTATGGCTTCGTTTATTATGTACAGTATGGTAAGATGAATACAAGAGTGACTTTTTCATAGCTGATAGTTAGCATGAGCTAGGAACGTCATTGATTTTCAATTATTTTCAGAAAATAATACTCAGTGGTAATAGATCGCATGCAATTTGTAGTACTGCACCATTGTTATCTGCAAGTATGCTTGCCTTAATTAGGATGGAAGTAACAGATTTTCATAAACTTAGAGATGTATATGAAAAACAAAGATTGTTACTAGGTGTACACTTTTAAAAATTAAATCTTTTATGCAAATAGGTAGGCAAAGCTCGCTTTTCAAATAGCCATCACTAAGAAATCAGTGTTTTGAGACACGAACACTGTCTAAAATAAGAAAATCTCGGTGTGCTGAGCTACCAGAAAATCATATCACTGGTATGTCTGTTTGTTTTTGTCGATTTTATTAAAATAATAAAAGCAAATCGTGTTACGTAAAAATTAAACGACATTAGTGTGAAGAATATGAACAGATTATAGGACGATGATTGTCGTTTCTTTGTTTATTGAAAAATAAATAATTTTCTTGTATATATACACACTAAAAAACTGTCGTTCGTTTTTAGAGTGTAGAGCCTCTTGAATTTGATCTTTTACATCAAAGGAAATCTTTACACTGCAGAACAGTTTGACTGATATTTTAGTATAAGTGCCAATCTGAAACTTTTCTCAATTGCTATCGAAAGTGTTCATCTGCTCAAATCATATCCTAGATAATATTTTCTTAGCAACATCTTTTTCCGGGGTAGCGACCACTGCTACTACAATCAACTGCTATGCTATTGCATGTATGTTGAACGATTCTATCATTTCGAAAACTTTTCTTCCATGCAGCGTAAATTTTATAGAAGATCATAAATCAAACAACTGTTCTTTCTTTTCGACATACTGTTTACAACTTGTAAAACTGTTCGCAAAACAATGTTGTAAAATGAAAATTCTTTCTGATTTTTTTAAAGTCATAAAATAAAGATTTGGACGAACAACAATTCTCTGTATAAAAAAGGAAAATACGATTATATTTTCGTTTGCATGTTGAAGATTCACAATATATTTCTATTTCTACTGCACAAATGTATGTAGTCCAAAACCGAGTTACTATTGTAACATGGTTGTATTACCAGTAAAAAATGAAATTTCATCTTGCTAGACTTCCTGGTCTAGGTCTCAGACGATATCGACTGAGACTGATGGAGATTGAATGTATTGGGTCCCGCTCTCATCTTAAGTTAGTGTTGTGGGTTCTTTCCATAAAAAAAATGTTCGTCATTGCCAAGATGTTCACGTTTTCTTGCATTCGTATTCGAATGTAATTTATCTGAGAGTAGAACAAAGGCTAGAACTGCTGCTGATAGGGGCTGAGTGAGAACCTCTGTGTTGCCACATTACTATTTTTTTGCTTAGTGATCAATCTTATGTTTTGACAATAGTACAAAGGAAAGTCTTTCTAGTTTCTGGACATAAATAAATGGATGCAAAGAGTTTGCTAAAGCCATAGTGTTTTCTACCGAGTTTCACAGAAGAATTTGGCAACAAAATTGTGTTTAGTATCAGATAAATTTCTTTGTCATTGAGTGAACAATGGGGATTTATGCTTGCTATATAAGTTATACATTTTTGAATATATTGCGATAATGAGACAACAAAATTGATTATCTTTATATTGAAAACATCGTGTATTTTTAGTACTATCAAGTTTTCAAACTTCAATACTCATTGTCGTATAAATTCATTTCTCATATCTTCAACGAATTTTTTTCTTAGGTCCTAATTCATGAATAATTTTATTATTCTATCCTTCTTGCTGAGTCTTACTTGATACAGTGAGATACTATTAGATGAAACACAATTTCATACCATTTTGAAGTAAAAATCGCTTACTCGCACTATTCGAATAATGATCACATCAGAGACAAGTGTGCTCTACAAAAAATTGGTACTTGACAGATAATCCGCGTAACAACGTGTAATAACGGAATAAGTGGGGAAAGCATATGACAGTATGACGCAACTATTTATCAATAAAACTCTGGAAAAAACCATTCCTATTATATCAGAAATTAAGATTGAAGACGGTAACTTTAACAAATAGAAAGATGAATAACGCAAAACAGCTGATATGATTTGAGAAGCTACATAACTACTCGTAAACAGTCTAATCAAATGATTTTCAAACAGTTAAGAATTGTTTCCGAGGCGTATATCTGAAAGGTATCATGTTCATCATAGATCAATGTGCAGTGAAAAATCGATCTAAAATCGTTTTTGTTTAGGCAATAACGCTTAATTGTTCAGGAGGAAACATACCAGTGTAACCTATAAACGAAACCGTTGTTATTAAAAAATTTTATTTTTTGAGAGATCTTCTTGTAAGAGTTATAAAAAGGTCTAAATCAATTCATTTGACTCAAACATATTTACTCTTTGTCCATATTAACTTGGGAATTATTCAAAAAAAATTATATGATATACTGTTTATTAATCAAAAGAATGCCTCGTTTTGCATTGTGCTTCTGTGTGAAAATGAGGATTATGCTATCAAATCTATTTTGTCTTCCTTAATATTAGATAATTTCCTACGATAATTGAGTCAACGGAAAAAAAACAATTCTCCCACTGTCACTTCCCTGAATTCCCCTAGGACATTGCTCTGTTGCATCATTTGTGTCGATTTCAGTTCAATCAGGATGATCATACTTCTTCACTAAAACAGTATATTTCCTGTTCTAGCTTTCTTATAGCTAAGGACTAAAATGTTTGATCAACAAATATAAAATCTCTTCTCTGCTCGATCAGAAATACAACGATACCTTTGGGATTAAGTGGAAAATAGTCTAATGATTGTTTATTGGACTCATATTGCAGGTAAGAAGAGTTCTATGAACTTTAGGTTTTATCGATTTCTATAAAAATCAGAAGTGTTTGAATACTTAGAAGTTAAGATCTTTTCATTGCGAAGAAGCCTATATGTACCAATCGGTACAGCATAATTCTACTGATGTACTCACTGATTGAGACACGAAGAGGTACCGAACTGAATCACTAACTAAGCAGTTCGTGTGTAGTTTTTCATCATAAAATAACACTATATTACAACAATACAAAATATAATGAAATATTCATAAAGTAATCGTGACAAAATTCATTGTAGATATTGAGTGTGTTAATTTTATTTTCTACAAAATCAACGACTCATCGACGAAGTACAAACAAGAAAGATGAGTTTAACTATACGAGGCGCATTCTTTGTGATGCTTAGTATAGCACTGGTCGTATCCACCAAAGCACACCCTTATATACATGGCGCCTTTAGTATGTATTAGTTCAGCCTATATCATGAAATTAATTACACATTTTTTAATCGTATTTTATAGAGACTTTACAGACGCTTAGCGAATTTACAGTTGGTAACGAAGAGACACCATCAGATATTGATCCGATTACTAAAACTATGAATGATTACACGCTGATTCCAAATACTTATTTAGTAGAATTCGATCAGCGTGCCCGTATCAAAAACTTCGAACAGGTGATTGTCGACTCATTGGAGAGGACTCGTGGAATTCCACGATCAGCTATCAGAATGCGACAAATTATATCTACATCATTATTCTCTGGAGCTTCATTCTCAGTGAACATGGAGCATTCGGTCAAGTCAATTGAATCTATTCCCGACGTTATATCTGTTTATCCAGTTTATTCTGTTGCCGCTCCGAAATATTTCAAAAATTACCTACCATTTTCAATGAACAGCAATGAGCGTGCAGCTCCTGCCATCGCACATGAGTTAACAGGCGTCTCACGGATTCATGATGAAATGAAAAACTTTGGGAAAGGTGTTCGAGTAAGTATTTTGTAGATGGAACAAGTTTTATACGACGCTGTAAAGTGTTCAACATGAGGATACAAAGTAACAACATATCGCTTTGCCAAATAATTGATAGATAAACTATGTCAATGTCCGAGCTCCTCAGTCGCTTATGTTTTTTTAAGCTTGTGAATTGAACTAATTCGACGAAGCATTCTATACCATGTTCGGATTAGAAAGAAAACCTTCGAACCACAACTGAATATTATTCGAGATATATATGCAGTGAAGAAGTCTGATGCTATAGAAGACGTCACAAAAAGATTTGAAGCGTCAATTTTTGACAACAGATCTTTCCGAAAATCAAGCATGACTTGCTAGCAACTAGCTATGTCAAACATAATAATTTTAAAGCATATTGTCATTCATTTTGAAGATAAATAGGATTGATAAAGTTTTATTTATTGAATTTTAATCCAAGTATCAGTGAAATTTCCATGGGTTCAATCGATCAACTTTACAATGTGAATTTTTGGTGATAATGTGCTATATTGTTGATAAAGATTTCTTTTGATCATCGATCATGTTAATTTTCATCCATAACATTCTTTGTAATTTTTAGGTGGCTGTTATTGATACTGGTATCGATTATAAGCATCCTGCTTTAGGAGGTTGCTTTGGACCCTCATGCAAAGTTGCATTTGGCTATGGTAAAAACCTTTTTCTTATATTTTTACTCTAGAATCAAGCTGGATCGTTTGAATGCTTCTAGATCATGTCGGAGATCGATACAATTCGGGTAATATGAATCCAGAGCCCGACGATGACCCAATCGATGACTGTTCTTCCGGATCACATGGTAATCAGTCATATTCTATTGATATCATGTCAGATAGTGAAACTATAACTTGTATTTTCATTTCAGGTACTCATGTTGCTGGTATTGTTGCTGCTGATGCTAGCAACATTTCTCAAATAGGCTTCAATCCAATCGTACCCTTCGTCGGTGTTGCTCCGCAGGCCATTCTTGGTGCATGTTAGTTCAAATACATTTTTCTCATAAGTTTAGCCCTTATTATTTCCTACTATAGATCGCATATTTGGATGTGCTGGAGATACAACTGGCACAGGTACATACTCTCATGAATAAAACTATGCTTTTAAAGTCTTGGTCTCGATAAAAAAATATGTTTTGTACAATTTTTTAGATATGATGACTGCGGCAATTTATCGTGCTTTCGATGATAAAGCTGACATAAGTAAGTCGTTGTTATACTTACTTCTGAAATAAACATGCTTGACTGTTTCTGAAACGGATGCATTCCTTTCTATCATGTTTCAATCATTGCATGTTCGTACAATAAAAGAATAAAAAAAGTATATTTTCAAACTGATACAAAACCAACAGAAATAAAACAAGTTCTGACTTTTTCGATTAATGTTTCGAATCACACTTATGCATTTCATCAGATCACGAGAATTTTATCGGCACATCTGGGCAATCCTCAAAATCGTCGACTATTTTGTTTTTTTACGAATGAAATTCGAAATATAATTATGCCTTAGCTTTATTTCGTGTCAGCTGTAAAACACCACTCTCTAGAGCAAGGCTCAAACTGCAAGAATTCGGGCGGGCATTCGGGATCATATTTGATGTATCCTATGTATGAAATGCTACGGGCTACGATCAAATGCCCTGAATGATGGTTGACTAGTACCATTAAAGCATATGGATGGATCTCTTCATTCCTGATTTTTAAATTTTCTATCTGAAATCGAAAACCGGCTTGGTTACGCAGCGCAATTTTATTGTGTTATATTTTAGTCACGATGTCCGTTGGTGGCCCCGGTGCATTTACAGAGACATCCGATGCGATAGCTGCTCAGCGTGTCACAGACAAGGGAGGTAATCGATTTTTTTTCGATATAGGAACGTTTTGATATTTTCTATTCTTCTATTATAGTCTATTTTACAATCTCGCAAGGTAATGATGGGTCTCAAGGTCTGCAAACGGCTGGAAATCCAGCTATTTCTTCGGGTGCCATAGCCGTAGGCTCTATAGACAACTCTCATGCTCCTCAATTCTATTTACTTACACCTGACGGTCAAACAATCTTCTATTCGGCCGGAAGTCTTTTTGGAGGATGGCAATCCAATGTGAATTCTATCGTTGTTGTTAATGGTACATCTGTATTCTACTATTTAAACAGACTCACAACTTTTATTTATCGTATGAATAGATCCGCAAGGTCCAGTAAACGATGGATGTAATGGTCCAGCCAAATCAGTTATGGGTGTTTTTGTTTTATATTCGTATAATCCTACGGATTCGTGTAACTCAGCTGTCAGATGTGATAAAGCAGCTGAAGCTGGTGCTATCGGTTGTCTTATATACAATGTTGGTGCTATCGCAGGTTTCATTTTGTTTTCCTTTCAATGGCTCCTATCTATTCAAATTCATCTGATAGGATCGTCGAGTATTCCAAGTGGAAGTATCAGTTTGAAAGATGGTCAACTCATCATTGCAATAACGAAACAAAATCCATCAGCTTTGTTTACATTCACCAATAGACTTGGTCTTGCACCCATCGTAAGTTAACATAGAAGTTTTATGGTACCAGTTCATCTATCAAAAGAAAGACATCGTGATTGATTTCTCAATCAAATAGCTATAATCTTGGTATTATAAATAAATAATGCAATAGTTAAATACTAGTTCTTTTTTACCATAAAATATAGGTCACACTATCGTCATATCTAGTGAAATGACTAGGAAATTATTTTACCATGTATTTGAAATTTAAATCATGTTAGCGAATCTTTCTAAATATCAGTTTATGAAAACTGCACCATTACAGCATCCGTGAAAATGTACCGCGAAAAATGAGTCACTATGTCTCGTAGGCAAAACATAAATTCTAATAACGATAGATATCTCACATAATCAGCAAAGCCATCGGGCATTCCCATTTTTTATGTCTTACTGATAGAATTAACAAGTATATTGTCTTCTTTTTACTAATATTCAGGCGACGGTCGGAACACCATCGTCGTTCACTTCATTCGGTCCCACAGGTGATCTTCTATTTAAACCTCAAATTAGTGGAATTGGCGGTTTCGTTTATTCGACTATATCATCCTTTTCTGCGGACAGACAAAGATTGAATGACGCATATGCTGCATACTCTGGTACAAGTATGGCTTGTCCTTATGTTGCTGGGTATGTATAAATTTTCTGCTTTGAAGTTGATTTCAACAACTATTTTAGTTAGACATTAGTTTCTAGTTGTTCTAGAAAAATATTTTCATAATGTCAAGAATTGAATCCTATTTTTATCGAACTGAAAGTATAGACATTGCCTTCATTCACAAGAAGATCACTTTTAATGAACTGAATATAATTGAAAATACTTTGGTATGTCCACAGTACGATACTTGTTTGAACAAGATCATTTTTAAGCCAAGTCTCAATTTCTTAAAAGAGAAAGTGGGAATAACTTTAAAAAGGTTCAACATGATCTATATGAAATATTCACTGAATATTTCTGAAGATGATTTTTTTCATAATTAATGTGTTTCCATAATTTCGTTTGCATCTCTTTGACTCTATTGTTTTGAATTATTACCCATGTTGGAATTAAATCTGTAGTAAGTATCTGAATCTTAAAGAAACTTGAACCAGCTACAATCATGCTGGCATATTTGACTTTTGAAGTCCCAGACTTATCCACTTGTATTCTCCAGGGAATATGTACCGAGATCGACGAGAGAGAGAAACTCTTAGTAACCACGATTAAGATTATTCGAGACCAAGAAGTTGATTCTCGGTAGATCCATACTGGGGAATGGGTAAGATAGACCAGAATGTTCTACACAATTATTCTGTTGTGATAGTTGGACTCTACCGTGTGATTGAGAGCCACGGAAACACCGCATCGATAACATTATTTTGACTGAAACATAAAAAAATGACTCTCGCTCCCTAATTTTCTATTCACTTTACGCACTAGGAGGAAAACTTTTATCTTTCAAAGATTTGCCGAAAAAAAGGTTTTAACTTAGAAAGCTGAGTAGAACGGGAGTTAGATTTCTTGTCAATCACAGCCGAGAACTAGTACAATGTAATACGTTCACTAAAACATGACCCTTATTAACAGGTGAGTGGAACAAAAAGCAATATATCATCGTCTCTTAAACAAATTTTCTTATTCTCGTCGTCTAATAATGATAATATGTAATGAACCCATACAAGTCCTGAACAGTAATTAGATAAACAGCCGGATCAATTTTCTGTCATAATTAGTCGATGTCCAACCGAAAAGTATCCATCCTCATGAACGATCTTCATTCTACATCTTGTCGAGGTGATTCATCGAGAATCTTCTAATAGTTTATAGACAAACTTTTAAAACGTATCTGGTATGACTATAAGGAGAGAATACAATCTCTTGAAGATAAACATTTTTCTAGAGCAATCAATATTGACTTTATCCTAAAGTGACACCAATTAAAGAATCGTAGATAAATCAAAAAACAACGTCTGATCTCCGTGATACCATACACTAGATTTCATCAAATATCAAAGCTAGTCAACACTGACAAAGATCGAACTTTTTTTTGAGCTTCGACAAGAAAAAGTTCATAAAGATATAGTTTTCATCATTTCCATACCTAGAATAGAAATAGAAATAGAATAAACTTAATCATTCTAGAATTCATTCGATTACTTTTTCTTTTCAAGCACACTGGCATTATTCCTTGCCCATATTGGTAATCCTGGCCCAGAAACAGTCGGTGCTGCTTCAACGAATTCAACTCGTCGACCATCGTTTTCAGAAGTCCTCAACTTATTTCAATCAAATGCTAAACCAGTGAATATATACAATACAGAGATGCTTGCCACGACTGTTCAACAAGGTGCCGGTTTAGTCAATGTTTTTCAAGTCTTAACAGCTAACACAATCATTTCACCAAGTGAACTTGCCTTGAACGACACGATAAGACAGAAAAAATCGTACACAATCAAAGTAACAAACATTGGTAAAAACACAGCCTCATACATGATAAGTCATCGCGGAGCTGCATTAGGTACTGGAAAACAAAAAGGAAGCGATCAACTTCTACCCACACCAGTATATACTAGTGATTATGCTGTGAGTACCACACGATAAAATCACATCAAATTGAAAGTATTTGATCGTCTTAGAGACTAGTAAAAGTTCATTGTATGAATTATGAAATAGTTACTCTACTACTAATCACTACTTCGTGTAATATAAGATTTTCGTGATTGAATCAATAGATTAGCATGAATAATACATGATGGAGAATGAGTAACGAATCTAAATCCAACTGTCCAAATAAGCTAGATGAAATATAATTTCAGTTTAAACTCAGAGCACTTTTGATTGTTCAATCATCATTTATATTACTGATGGTTATTTTAGAAACGTGACTAGTTGTAAGGAGCGCTTAGTACACATCATTGAAATATTGACTTCGTCAATAGATGCTGTAAATAATTGTATACATGTGTTTGATAGTATTTATTCATGACACCTATACTACCTATATTGTACTCTCTTTAGTTGTAGTGTATTGAGAAAGCTTTCTTTGCAAGCAAAAGAACTCAAATACTAAAACTGTCACATTACCAATGAAGTCATTTCTTTTCAATGAACATAATGTAGTTTTAAAAGATCATCTTCGATTTCCTCCAGTGACTTTTTCAATTTTTCGCCTCCGTCTATTCTATTTGTATCGTACCATCATTTTTGGCTCTTTTTTATTCAAGAGTGTTTTCATTTGGCCGACAAATTTCAAACTCCAACCAGGGGAATCATCTACGGTCACTCTACGATTTCAAGTGCCTCTCAAAGCTCAACCAGAGCTTCTTCCAATTTTCTCGGGCTTTATTGAAGTTAAAAATTATGCCGACGGCAAAGTATCTCAAATTCCATGTAAGCTAATATCTACTTATTTTTCTTCTATTCATTTTTTTTTCAAATTAATCGTCACATACATAGATGCTGGTGTTATTGGTGATTATAAAGATGCAACAATTTTAGTACGCCAGAGCCCATTAGGGATCGGAACAGGACTATATGATGCAAATGGTTTCTCGATCTCGAGCGGACAAAATATGAATTTCACTAGTGCTACGCATATAGTCGTACTGAATATAGCATGGGCATCACGTGTTGTTTTCATCGAAGTTGTTGCGGGAGAAGAAACTGATCCATTCGCTTCTAGCCAAAGGTGAAGTATGTTTGTTGCCGCACTCGAGATTATTGAGCATTGTGATGTAAATGTAAGGTTGAGAATTTTACTGTGCTTCTTATTGTTGAATGAACTTTGAAAATTGCCCATTTTCTGGTTTCTGCGATAAGAGACATTGGTCTGTGTCACATAAACATTCAACTATATCATACTGAATTTATTCCAAAAGAGAAAAGTTTTCTTCAAACAAATATGAAATCGAAATGATGAAATCATTGTTAGCGTCTATGTCTATTTATGTTAGGCTTTTTTATGCTGAAAATCTATTTCTTAGTGTGACAATGATTGATTCAATTTTGATATTGGCTTTGTTTGTCTGATTCTCAATAACGAAATATTCAAAGATAGAGGTTTGAAT
Organism: Rotaria macrura; assembly: GCA_900239685.1. Classification (NCBI taxonomy): domain Eukaryota; kingdom Metazoa; phylum Rotifera; class Eurotatoria; order Philodinida; family Philodinidae; genus Rotaria; species Rotaria macrura. The sequence continues at coordinate 6,039 of OENT01001905.1, read as the reverse complement.
TCTAGATGAAGAAAGAAATATTTTCTTGAGAAACTATGCATATCAAAAGCTAAGATTCACAAGAAGTAGTTGTAAGATATTTTATACTAGTCAAGTAGATTATGAAAATCAATTCAAGCTTTGAGATGTTGTACTCAAGCGTAGAAATTGGTCCGATCTGTTCGTCAATGTCTATGCTACATAAAATGTTATTATACTGAGAACAGATGAATTTTTTAGTTGCATAGGAAAAGTTGTAAGTAGACCTGATGTAGAAATCAGTTTTTAAAATATCACGATTGTGCTGTATAGTAGAAGTCAACTTTTAACCGATGGCAGGTTTGCATTTAAAAAGTTTCCATCGTCCGTATATCCATTTTTGCAATGAGGTAATCAAATGACGATAGGTGAGCTCTTGTTTGAAGAAATATTTTCAAATTTCACCTTAGTCAAATCTCAGATATGGAACAACGTAAGATCAAGTAGCTATAAGATACGATGGTTACGTGAGAATGACATCGTATCGCAAATTACTATGCCATATACTATTTTGTTTTGTGCAGTCATTTATACATAAAATGTTCGATTGAACATCTGATACTTATGTCATTTTATAGTATTTGTTTTCTTCGAGCGTATTTTGATTATTTACTAGATGAGAACGTTCCGAGTCCTATCAATGCTCGTAAGAGGGTTGATCCAGTAAACTGTGACAACAATGGTCGAATAAGAGAAACAAAGAGAAATGTGGTGTCAATAAATTTTAACTAACTGTTTAGAAGGTCTGCTATGTATCGTACCAACAAGACAAGTTGTTATGTCAAAGAAGAAAAATTATCGCAACAAGTACATAATGTACTATCTCGATATATCCCACATCATGCACCCGTTCCAGATATATGACATTCTAATGCTCCAACAGTTCATCGTATGAGATTGGTGAATAGTAATGTCTTATCTTGTAAATACTTTCCATTTTATTCCATCAATTTGCTCGCCAAATTCGTTGTTCAATTTTCTCGTTCGACACTTCATGAGTATTTCTGGAGAATGCTTTCTGTCAATGCTTTAACTATTCGGATGCCACGCATTTAGACAGGATGCCAACTGAAAAATGAAAATTCCCATTTGTAGAAAATTAAAAAGTAAGATATAGGTCATCTGAAAATGCCAGAATGCTGAAGAAAATCTTCCGAAGGAGTAGGTTTCTTACAGTTTTCATACTAAGACCATCAATGAGAGATTTCATTAAAAAGTGAAGAAAATGCTTGATGCCAATTCTGAATTGTTACAATAGAATGTTCTAACTATCATAGTAACGTTTTCCTACTTTGATACTGTCACACCATAATCATCCATATTGATTCATAGCTCACTCTCGGGTCACATGATTTATAAGTAGTATTATCTGATTAATTGACTTTGGCAATATCAAGATAGAAACTGTTTGATCCGATTCAATATGTAATTTCAGTGTTTAGGAGGTAAATATCAGTAATATCATGATTTTGAGTGACTGGAGGTTTTTCTCAGACTCTCACTCCGCACTGGTCGGAGTTTGCCTTATTGCAGCATGTTTCTCACTTGACGTAATGCATTTTTCAAATAGTAGATCATGCAGCATGAATAGTGGGCAGCTATCGACTAGGAACATGGTCATCAGGACTCGAACTTTGTCTGATATTTCGGATGTGGTGAATCCTATTGAGGAAATGAAGTGGAAGAATTGCTGCAAAACAGTGTGAAGAATGAGAATAAAAGCTATCGCTATGCTCAAACTTGGAGACAGAAGTAAATAATGTTAAAAAAAATTGTTGTTTATTGTCTCGTGTTTCTACTTTCAAATTCAGAAACTCGATAGAACCTCGTTACTAATTGAATACGGGTATCATTATGGCTAAATGTTTCCATCATAAATTTTTCTTTAAATATATTTTCAAGAAATCTCTCACTATTTTAAGAATCAAACGAAGGGAAAATATCCCTAAATGAGCCTGACTTTTTAAATTATGCATATTGAGAGGCTCCGGAAATGTTGCGATCAATAGAAACCAGCAGTCTCGGTGAAGCATGTCAAAAATAAAATTAAGATTTTTTTCTAGCATCTAAAACAGTATTCTAGTGATAGAGAATAAAAGAATGAATTCGTGTGAATGTTAATCTTCAATTTCGACCGGATGATTCTATCTATTCTTTGATTTTATATCATTATCTCTATTTATGACATACTGACAACGGTTTGAAATCGAAAATCTTGAATCGACACTAAGTATATCTATTTGTTTCTTCAAATTCGATAGAATCCGCACCGATGCATACAGTTGCAATCTTATGCAAAGTTTTGACAGTTAGCTGCCGATTTTTCGATCTAGGGAAAAGTCATCAACTAATCTACATAATATAGGACTTTCCTAGTTCCAGTTTTCCTAATTAAGTAGTCTTCATTTGCTTTAATATTGATATACATGATGTTCTTTTTACCTTACAGTTATGGTATTGTTTTTGGCGCTCTTGGAAGAGGCCAACTATACTTTTATAATTTACCAAGAAATGGTGCGACATTATCAGGCCAATCGTACCGACCATACTATGCTTTCCCATGGACTGGTTACGTTAGTAAGATAGTTTCAAATGAAGGCAATACATTTAATACGACTCAACTGCTTCCTGGCCAATACAGACTTCGATACTCGGCTCTCAAACATTTTGGAGATCGCACTAATGATAATGATTATGACGTACACTATTCACAAATGTTCAATGTGGTGTATTAGTTTGCAAAGAATAACACGTCGACTTTTAATTTTTTTATTACTCGTTTATATATTTTTTCATTTTCTTAAAAGTTATTCAAAAGTAATCATTAGTCTGGATGCCCCTCCTGACAACGGTTTGCGTTTGAATGCTTTACGTTTACCTTTATCGGCAAACAAAACCCCTTTTTCCTCTCTTGTTTGGTGAATGCCTCTCAGAGAAATACTCTCGTTTGACAAAAATGTATAACATGTCTTGAAAAAACTCATAGAAATTGCATATTTATAAATGAACATTAGTTTTGAAGAAAGGTGGGATTGGTTTCAAGTATCTAATTACTGCTTAGACTGAAGGGTAATGATTTTCGAAAATGAGAAATACATGAAAATACGGAAAGACGCCTTTTCTCTCTTTTCACGTTGAGAGTATCAATGTGAATAGAAGATCTATGCATAAATCCACACCCTCATTAGAATAACAACACATATGATCAATTTGTGAATTTTATCACTTAGTTCTTCTTGATAGTGTTCAGTACGGTTCCTGGCTAAGATTCAGAGTCAATCTCAGATTGTTTAGGCATAAATACTTTTTAAAGAATCCAACCATCAGTAAACAAGTTACTTTCAAAAATATTGAATTACTTAATGAGAGAATACGCACCAGTGGCCTCTGACAAAAATTCAATACAGTGTTTGCATCATGTGTTTATTTTCTAAGTGACTTAGTTCTTGAGTCGTATTTCAGATATCATAGATTTCTGTTATAAGGTAGACATTCAGCCAAAATCATGGATGGCATTTTCTAATTAATTATTTTAGCTTGTTACTCAATCTGACAGACACTTTTAGACGAGTATATAAGTTTCTTGCACTATGTTGAACGATTAAAAGCATGTTTTTATTGTAATCGGAATCATTTCGAAATGCTTTTCATGTTGATGCTTCGTCATTTGCATTGGCAGTGGTTCTACATAACAGTATTTTTGTATTCGCTACATATTTCTACATTGTATCCTGAATTCATGATGAAACTTTCACTTCATAAAATCACTTAAAATGAAAGTAGATATTTTCTATATAAAAATAAAAATGATTTGTTGAGGCTGCACAAGCTCTTTTTTTCAAAAATAAACATTCAAGAAAGAAAAGCTATCTTTCAAAATATGATCGATTTATTCGAAGAAACATGGAAAGGCAAAAATAAACCATTCAAAATAGACCTTTCTAAATAATTAAGAAAGAACTCCATAACCGATTGAATTCGCGGATTCTATATAGTGATCGTATACAGTAGAAAGGAAATTTTCAATTACTTGAGCAATCGATTTTGCAATATCCATCGCTGCCGAAGAAAACTTTTGAATCGTTATATTAATGACTTTGATTAATTCAAGTTGTTGCACTTTGATGTATTTCGGTGATTAAATTTCATGTTCGTCTTTTAATGATATTATGAGTGATTTCAAATAAGTAGTAGTACATATCAAATGGCGTAGAAAGTCACACAGCAATCGATATATTCTTGATACTGTTTGACATTAGTACTCAATTCCGAGAATATCCGAACAATTTTCCCTTTGAAATTTCTTCACGTCTTATAAATCTATACAGTATTAAACAATAAGAAATTAATCGAATAAAACAAACTGATGAGCAAAGTATTCGTCACTCTTCTTTGATTGTTCCATATTCTCCAGTTTCATCGCCAAGTAATGGTATAGTCTTTGTAATTGCTAGTCTATGCGGCATTTGTAATTGATTTCGACTTTATTGAAAATCAAAGAGTAGCTTTATTACTTTCGGATAGAATGATTGTTATCGATATGCATACTGCATGCGCAGTATTAGAAATTAATTTACTGATATTGAATGAACCTTGTTTGAATTCAGCTACATTACCAGAATTATACAATACTATTGATCGTAATAAAAAAGTGACCATTTCATCGTCAAATGATGATAATGACCGATTCAAGAAGTATCTATTTCTTGTTAATTTATTGCACCATATGTATCTTGTATCTGTTATTGAAAATATAAAATTTTCAGCGATTATCTCAAGTCGGCTATTTAACCGTTGAATTTCTTCATAAAATACAGAATATTTTTATTATCGTATAAATCGATGGTCATTGTGTTGAATGTTGAAACGATACTAAAGATTAACTGATCGATCGTATCGATTTTCCATCGTCGACAATAAAATAAAAGCTACTTGTGCTGAACTGTAATCGATGGCGATCGCTGTTCTATAGATGCTACTACTAATGTACATTCAGTCAGTGATTGAACTAAAACATCATTCATTCATCGTGATAAGATACGAGGTGGCATTCCTCTAGATTCAATTACTGATGGTGAATGAATTTTGACTGCTAAATTTAATGCAACCATTTCTATCGTTTCTGCCTTCATTGATTTAAGAACATTCCAGTAGTCAGGACCATCAAGGTCAATCCGCTCAAACAAAGCTCTTTAAATAAAAAAAATTAAGAATATTCCAAAACAATGAACAAATCATATGAGGCATAATGAAGTCGTCAAAACACTGGTTGTTTTCAATCCTTCAATTGTACCAATAGACCAATCGATTCCATCGTATTACCACATAAAGAAACACAGAGCATAAACATCAAATAGACTGCTCCTTTATTTATAGCAAAGAAAAGTACTGGTGTGTGTATATTATTCATAAATATACTAAAGAAAAAAAAATACTACCTACTTATTAATGTTTGATAGGATGTTGTGCCCGCATGCACATAAATACTCCAAATACAATATATATATAGTTCTTGAAGGCATCCCAGATATGTATAAATGGGGATGTGCTGATAGTGAACACGATAAGGATCATAGTCATCAATGTTTTCACATATATCAACTGTATGTCTTCATCGATAGCAGTTCTTTGCCAGTAACTACAATAACAGCAACATCCGAATATCGTCCGGTCCATGCTACTCTTTATTTTTCATCAACCAGGGGAACATTATTCAGTTAAGCCATCTCCAATAAATTTATTGTTTTAAAGAATCAGGCAATCTGAAAACGGTATGATATTGAGAAACTAGAAAGAATACAGAGTTTCTTCATATTACAAATAACTGTTTACATACTCAAGTAGGCCTACTCACAGGTATAAAACATATGGGTGTTCGTGGATTAAAAAAACAGTTTGCATTAGAAAATTTGTCTAATTTTAAACTATTTTAGGTGATCATGGGTGTTCGTAGAATCGACTAGGGGTGGGACATTGTATTTACTTTACAAAGTAAATACGTAAATACAGTATTTACTATTT
>OENT01001904.1:6004-22536 GCA_900239685.1 Rotaria macrura | reverse complement strand
TATGTTAGTTGGGGTTTTGAATCAAAACGTATTTATAGGGCTGATTTGCTATTAAACCATCCCCCGTCGTTTCATTGATTAGCTAATAGTTTTTGCCAATAGGCTATTTTGCAAGTAAACATTCTAGAGTATCGACTGGATAGAAAATACAAATGAACAAACAATATAATCATCAGCAGGGTGTGGGTATGAGTGAGAACAGGAGTCACACCCACACCCTTCTGATCTTCTTTCGACGTTTTTTCTTTCGACATATTCCGCTTTCGATATTTTTTTCTTCGACATTTTTTCTTTCCACATTCTTATTCGATGTTATTTTTTTCGACGTTTTTTCTTTCGACATTTTTTTTTCGGCGTTTTTACTCCGTACCTTTTATACTTCTTTCACCAGATAAAGTATAAAAAATATCATTAACAACTACCCTCAGTTATTATGACATGCTCTTTATGTTTTTCTTTATATTTCTTTTTTCTGTAATTTTGCATTACTCAGGTTGAAAATCAAGGAGAAATTGCATAAACATTTTATACTTACACCATTCATGATATGTTTTAGCTAATAATGATTGACAAGTATCAAACTGCATATTTATCATGATGTCGAATTACAATAATCAGTAGTCAGTTTCATATATTTCATCATGGATATCATTATGTCCATCTTATCTATATGTTACCATGTAACATATAGCGAAATGGTCAGTTATGAATTGCTTTACATTAGAGACTATATATTCTATCTCAAAAAGCTATCTTAGATGTTCAATTTTATTTGGATATATATGCAGCTTGATGTAATGAACGAAAGATAAACATCGCAATTGTTACATCTCGAGAGATATAGATAATAGGAATAAACTTCCAGGCAAGCTAATCAACATATTTGCAATTTGAAATGACATTGTATTATATACATGTATATATATACTGTTACTAATACGATGGAAACAAAGTCTCCTACAATGCATAAAAATCATGCGGAATATATACTGGACGTGATCAGAGTTTCGACTAATATCATAAAACAAAAACTATGCATTTCAAAAATCAAATGAATATAAGCTAAGCCTCTAGCAATCATTGGATAGAAAAATATTATAGCTATAGGCTTTCACTGTTTCTCCACTGCTTCATTTTCAAATATTTTGCAGAGCAGCAAAACATTTTCCAAATTATTAAAATTTCAAAATGTTCAGTCATTGGTATAATCAGCATTCTACACACATCTCTCCTAATATAGAAAATCCATGCATATTATATGTGTAACTCATCATGGCATATAGTAACCGACAATTCATTCTACGAAAATAATAATTTCGGTGTTAGTATTGACAGAAATTTTTCTTTAGGAATCTGATTCTAATTAATATCATTCAACGTGAAATTTGTATCTATTCCAGAGAAGATCGTCTCCTTGAAATTTCTCTTTTCTATATAAATGCATGTACATGAAAACACAGCTTTCAATTTATTTTGCTTTCTCTTTCTAGTCAAATACTTCTTACGTAACTGCCTCAAAAAAAAACAATTTTGTGCAGGATCCAAATCTTTCTAAAATCTTGAAGCAATATACGATCTCAATCAGCCAGCTACGTATAAGGAAATAGTGTCCTATGTAACCCTAACAAAAACAAACTACAGACTAAATTCAAATATACTTTCTAAGCACGTCTAAGAATTTTAGTCAATAATGATGTGCTAAAATATATTAAACACAATGAATAACCAATATAAAAATGTTAAAAACACGAACCGACTATCAAGACATAAGTATCGAACTATCGATCAGTTTAAGTTACTCTAGCGTATATTTTCCAGGCTGAATAATAAACAATTGAATGTCATTCGGTATCAATGCATCGCAATCTATTCAATATCAGTGATCATGCATAACAGAAACTCGTTTCATATTTATCCATTATTATGCATTGAAATTCCATGTAACATGACGATAGACCTCATTCTGATTTTTCTCCAACAAACCTCAAACATAAATTATATTTATCTGTCTAATCTTTCACCGTATTTTAATGCATTAGAATTCCCTGTTATATTACCAAACATCTCATTCTCACTATCGTCAACAAACAATTAACGTTACAAAAAATTGACCGCATTTTTAATTTAATCCATTTTAATGCACTAGAATCCAATGTCATTTTACGATAGATCTCCTTCTAATTTTTCTCCAAAAAAAATTTCAGTAATATATTATATCAACCCACTTTTCATTAAAATGCATTCTAATGCATTAGAAATGCCTCTCACGTTGCAATACGTCTCATTCTCATTTTTGTCCACGAAAGTTAAACGTTATATCCTACTTCGCTGTTATATATTTCAATCAATTTTCATGCATGAGAACTCCCGCCTATGTCGGGACAGTTCTCATTCTCATTCTTGTCCAAGAAACGTCAGTTATATACTATGTTTACCCACTTTCAATTCTTATATATTTTCATGCATTACAATGGCCTCTAGACTTTCGATCAGTCTCATTCTTATCATTGTCCGTAAGAGTTGAACAATATACGATATTTCCCTGTTTTTCATTTGAATGTGCTTGGAACGTTGAGAATTCCCTGTTATGTTGCGGGAGAACATTATCCTGGTTGTTGCCCACTGAATTTGGACATTATATTGTCTTTACCAATATTATATTTTAATGCATTTCAATGCATAAGAATTCACGGTTATGTCGCTACAGGTGTTATTCTCACTGTTGTTCACTAAAGTTGAACGTCATATTGTATTTAGTTACATTATATTTTATTGCATATTAATCAATTAAGATGAGGTGTTAACTTACGAAAGGTCTCATTCGCATACTTGTTCACTAACAGTGAACGCTATGCTTTCTTTTTCAGGATTATTTTATTACATTTTAGAGCATTCAAATTGCCTGTCATGCTGCGAAAACTGTGATTCTCATCTTTGTTCACCAAAGTTGAACGATTAAGTTTAATTAACTACATTAAATTTTTATGCATTGTAATGCATTCGACTTCCCGGTTATGTTGCAATAGGTCTCATTCTGACTGTTCTTCACGAAAGTAGAACGATATATTTTATTTTCCTGTATTATATTGAAATGGATTTTACTCCATTAGAATTGCCTACCATGGTGCGATAGGTGTCATATTCGATCTTGTCCACGAAAGAAAAACGTCATATTATAATTAGCAGTTGTACATTTTCATGGATTTTAATAGTTGAACATTATAACATATTTGACTGTTGTATATTGCAATCTTCTTTTTTGCATGAGAATTCCCAGTTATGACGCAATAAGCGTCATTCTGAATGACGTCCAAAAATTTTATACATTTCATTAGATTTAAATGTGTTACATTTTAATGCATTAGAATTGCCTGTCGTGTTGCGGTAGGTGTCATTCTGCTTCTTTTTCACTGAAGTTAAACCATATAGTTTATTATCTCGATTTTCTTCACCAAAAGTGGAAATTATGTTTCCTTTTACAGAATTATTTCATCACATTTTAAAGCATTCGAATTGCCAGTCATATTGCGATACGTGTCTTTCTCATTGTTGTTCACTAAAGTTGAACGATATTGTTTTATTAGCAGTCTTATATTTCAAAGCATTGTACTGCATTAGAATTCACCCTTAGGTTGCCATAGTTCTCATTCACATTCTTGTTCACGAAGCTAAACGTTTAATCATATTTTACTATTCTATATTTCAATTTTTTGCAATTGATAAGAATTGCCAATAACTTCGAGATAGGCGTCATTCTCAATGACATCCACAAATGTTATACATTTTATTAGATTAAGTTGTGTTAGATTGTAATGCATTTAATGCATCACAATTCCCCGTCCATGTTACGATAGGTCTCATTCTCATTGTTTTTCACGAAGTTGACCGATATAGTTTATTAAGCTCTATTATGTTGAAATAGATTTTATTGCATTAGAATTGTCTGTCATGTTGCGATAGTTGTCATTCTCAATGTTGTTCATCAAAGTTCTACGATATCGTTTAATTATCTGTAATGAATTTTTATGAACTCTAATACATTAGAATTCACCGGTGTGTTGCGATGAGTCTCATTCTTTTTTTTGTTCATGAAGTTGAACGTTATGCTAAATTCTTCACTTTCGTTTTTAATCCATTTTATTGTAATAGTTTTCCTCGTAATGTCGTGGCAGGTGTTATTCTTATTGTTGTTCGCTTAAGTTCAACGATATAGATTATTAAGCTGTGTTCGGTTTTAATGCATTCTAATGCATTAGAATTCAGTGTTATGTTGCGCAAGGTCTCATTCTTATTGTTGTTCACGAAGATTGAACCTTATATAGTATTAGCATGTTGTTTATTCCAATTATTTTTTATGCAGGAGAATTGTCGAGTATTTCGTCACAGGCCTCATTCTGACTGATCTCCACCAATTTTTAAGTTTTATTCGATTTAGCTGCGTTAGATTTTAACGCATTTTAATGCACTACAATTACCTTGTCGTGTTGCGATAGGTCTCATTCTCATTGTTGATCACTAAAGATGAACGTTATTTTATATTTTGCTGTATGATTCGTTAATGCATTATAATGTATTAGAATTGTTTGTCATATTGCGATAGTTCTCATTCTCATTTTTGTCTACAAAACTGGAAAGATTTTTCAAATTTATCGGTTGATTATTTCAATGGATTTTAGTAGATTAAAACCGAATCTCTTAGAAATTCAATCGGCCAATTGTTGGTAGGCCTCATATAATGTTGGAAAGTAATAGATGATGGCTAGAAAATGTGTGTGGTATAGATGAATAATATGATAGTGATACGGAATTTATCAATCGAGTCATTTTTGGTGGAAGGTACTTTTAGTCTCTCGTGGCTTTGTTTAATTATCAAGAACGCCGTAGTTCGACGAATTTTAATATACTCGTAATGTTGATACCTGCTTCGTCTTGGTCCTTCGTATCGGATGCTCTTTGAGACAAGGTCATGGTTGATATGCTGATGCTAATATGGAGGTATGAAATTGTGGTACAATAAATGGAAATGAATATTTTGTTAGAAAATAGTGTGATATTGTTTAAAACTAAAACTCATATCGATATATATTGTTGTTCACTCGTACATAACATAAGATTTTTTACGGTGCACCATGGGCAAAACCTATGCAAGAAATAGGTTTTTGTTTTTCATATCATTCGATAGAGCTCATCAAGCTGAATTTTAATATGTAAATTTTTATGTATTTTCGTCAAGTTCTGGACCTGACAAAAGAAAAATGCTGAAAATCCGGAAAGTAGCAAACTAGTGAGCAGTGTAGAAAATAATGAAGGATTCGCCATCTTATTTGTGCTATATGTTTTCAAAAGTAGTTTATATGGATTGAGAATTTTAAATCGAGTATTATGATGTAATTTTAACCCGCTTGGAAATGTAACATGGCATTTTTATTTCAAAAGATCAATGGATACCAAAAATGATTTACCGATGCCTTTATCTTGCAAAGCTATCTAGTCTTTTGTTTCAAAAGATTTTCTAAATATTTATACACCAATCGAAGTGTAATCTGACTGGGAAAAACCCTACGGGTGGATTTTAAGTTATTTTATTTCGTGACTGAGAAATGGCATTTTTTCTAAACAGTGACGATCGGGCTAAGATTTTTCTCGACAGTGCTCATTTGTTGCCTATGTTCCGGCTTTTCCGTATTTTTCTTTTGTCAGATCCAAAACTTGACCACAATAGATAAAAGTGTACATATTCAAAATCAGCTCGATAAGCTCTATCGGATGATATGGAAAAAACCTGTTTCTCGCTTACGTTTTGTCCATGGTGCACCTAAGTGGGTTTCGAATAAACACACTATGCAAATAGGAATTAAGGAAGATGTTGAGATACTGATCGTTGGACATGGAGAGTAAAATAAGAATTCATAATTAATGATTAAATGAATAATATTGAGATGTTTTCTTCTATTACTAATATTTTATTTATTTCTAATGAAAATATAATCCTCTATCGGAAATTTTATTATACATTCTTTCAGTTGATTGGCTTCAGTGATAAAGATGAACTTTTGGTCAAAGAATTTCGCCCGTAATGATTTTACTAAGTGCTTTCATATATTTCCAATATTCAGTTGAATAGGCCGTCTAGTTCACCCAGGTCAATCAAAACGGCCACCGTTACAGTATCGTAAACGGTCGTTTTTACATCGTATACCACGGTTAAACGACCTTTTTAAGCCGTATTATGGCGTTTTAACAAGGCCAGTATTACGGACGTACACGGACACCGTATATNCGCCGTAAAACCCTCGGAAAGACAACGTAATACTATCGTATTCTATAGAACATACGGCCGTCTTACTGACCTTGTTAAAACGGGATAATACGACGCCGTAATGGGCCGTGTTTTCATCGCATACGACCGTTTACGGATCGTTCTGTTTGACCTGGGCAGTTTACAAAGACACTTTATCTTAATAGTAGATTCATTCGCATCATGTTCATTGTTTAACTACATTTTCTTTATGTGATTCTACATCTATAAATATCGATGCATTAGACTATTTACATGCATTTCTCAGCGTCAATACCTTTGGCGAAATGCACTTACTATCCTTTCTTGTTTTATTACTCTTTTTCAGTTTTCAGATTATCAACATTCATAATCGTAATGCACTATGGCAAATAATCGCTCATCAAGTCATCCGATTCCTGCTGATTTCTCATCAGTTCTTCATGAAAATTTTAAGGAGTTAAATTCTCTTAGTGATTTTGACACAACTTTCCTTGATGAAGAGAAGGACTGGTATCTCTTATGTTTCCTACGGGAACAATTAAGAAATGGGCATACCATGGAAATTTCTTTTGCTGCGCTAAATTCGATTATTGGTATTTTATCTGGAAATTCATATTATCATAATCCAATCAACAATAAGATTGGTTTTCTTAATCAGAACAACCATTTAATTGGCGAAAGTGGTAAATATGATTTGGAAAAGCTTTGTACATATGCATGCATATTACTGTAGTGTTTAGAATTTCCCTAAGCCATATTTTAACTATGTAGCATTTTAATACGTTACTGATAGTTGTCTTCCATTAATTTATTACGTAGAATACCATCGTAGAAAAGTCTTTAAAGAATAAACCTTAAAATAGAAATTAAAATTTTAGATTTTTTATAAGCATGTTTTGTTTTTATTCCTAATGATATGTTTCTCTTTTTAGCTTCGAATAAAAGTTCAATTTGTCGCGAGGTATCATTAGCATTACAAACAGTTATTCGATTATTTCCTGGCCGTTTTAGTAGTAATAAACGAGATGCATCAGAATTTGATGATACTAAGCAAAGTGATAATAAAAAGAAAGTGTCGAAGGAAGACGAATATTCGATGCTAGTATCAAATATTACCGAAGTAGGTCTCATAAAAAATCTATCCAAAGTTGACACAATGTTAATTCATGCCGATGGTGACGTCGCATTGCACAAATTAGGTTATTATGAGCAAGGAAGGAATGAAACTTCCGGTGGAGTAAGCTTATTTTGTGATGCTTCGGATGGCATGCATGGTGGTTTTGTGAGAGGAACTGGCGTCACACAGCTTAAAATTAATCGTCCAGTAGCATTATTTAATATGTTCATTGCCAGCACAGGAACAAAAATGGCTTCCATGATCCAACGATACTATGACACAAAGGAACAAGATGGTGTTTACGGACGAGTTTTCTTTACCTGGTGTCCTAGCCTTCGTGATTTACCACGAGCTAAAACACAAAGTTATACGAATATTGCATCGTTTTCACACTTTGCATATGCAACAGCAAGCTTATTCCAAAATCAATACGAATTTCGTTATTTAGCACATAATTCTGATTTTCATAACAAGCATAAAGAGAGTAAGCTTTTTCTTACTGTTTTCTTTAAAGAAAAAATTGATTGTAAAATTAAAAATACCAATCATAATCATATTTTTATTTTATTAGAGTTTGATTGTGAACCTCATCTAATAGAAGAGTTGGGAAAAAAGAATATTACAACACCACCAACATATTCTGTTTCTTTAAATCAATCAGATATTCGAACAAATGGTATGTATGATGGAAAGGACGACGATGATGTTTCGCCATTTAAACTTTTGCAAACATTACTGGCCGATTGGTGGAAAGCATCCAACACCACAGAACATCACTTAAAAGGTATTCGCCGTAAGGTAGTTCAAAATCTATCAAAATCTATTTGGTCTATCAAAATCATTCGTGTGATTTTCCAATTGATGAGTATTCATTTGGATAAAATTGATCAAAAACAAGGTGAAGCAACAACATCTAATTCAACCTGTATCGATACATCTTTTCAAATCGGCATTCAAACATCGGTGAAACAATTTTTAACTACCGAATGTGAACAAGGTGACAATTGTACTTGGATAATGTGGTCGAACAAAGATGACATCCTTGCTGGCTATAATTGGTATTTAAGAAAAATGTTAGTTATCGAAACAGTTTTAACTCTCAAGTCATTACCAAATATTGTTATTGGACGAGTTGGAAAAAAATGTGATCTTAAGTAAGCTATTTTGATAACACGAAACAATTTTGGAGTCTTGCATACATATTTTTGTAAAATAGAATTTTGGAAATTCCTCTAAATTCAAAACGCAATTCTCTTGATGTACAGACTTGAATCATCGATTGATTTTAAAATGTGCTGAAGATTTTATATAAAATAGTATTATAATATTCCATTACTGCGACTTTATTCTAGATCACCAGAAGAAGTTAAAATCGAAAAAGCTATGGTTATGGTTATGAATTTTTCTGTAGTGTTTTTCACCAAACAGTTCTTGAAAAACAATCAACAAGGTGAAAGTTCTGGTCAATTTACACATGCCTATGATTGAAAATCTGATCAAATTCTTCTACCATTGGTAAAAAGTGGTTTAATTATAGATGAGAATTTTCTTAAAAGTGGACGCACTGGTAAAAACGAAGAATTAAAACAACGATCCTTTCTGCAAAGAACTGCCTACTGTTATTGAAAAAAATCTGAGAATAAAACAAGTGTTTGATGTACAAACTATTCTACTACCTATCAACAGTTTTAGTTCAATGATTTTTTAAAAGTAGAGTTGTTGACATATTCGAGTTACTGGTTAAAATTCTTTGTTTGAGGTAAACGAATCAAAATACTTTTCTATCAGTTCGACGAGATATTATGTTTTGACTTAACGGCTCGTTATAATTGCTGTTATCTCTCTTAGATATAAGATTGGGTTTCCATAATTAAACTATTCAATTGATGATGCATTATATAAGCCACGGGAGTATGATGAATTATTTCAGAAAATTGTTTCCGATCATCCGATAACTACATATGAAATATGCATTGATTCATTATTCTAGAATTTGGGTTTGAACATGTTAAATTACCAAATGACATTTGAATATCAAAGTTTGCCTATTGGAACTTGCTTCACCGAAGAAGCCATCAATTTGATGAAGAGTAATGATGAATGCCTGCAATATTATCATAACTATTACCATGAGGGTATTCTTTTCAAATCGTTTCGAGATATGGTACATGGACGTATGCATCTGAATCAAATTCTCAAAAATGATAGTTTGTATTAATTTGTATTAGAAAAAATTTATTATGTTCTTTTTCGTAATGTGTGTTTCTTTTCATGCTTAGATAAACTTTATACAAGTAATCTTAATCGTGGCGAGAGTTACCAAAACGAAAATAATAATCATAAAAGCAATTTATACAACGATGACAACTCGTCTGTTCTGATAAGAACAGGCAAAAACATTAACGAAACATTTGATGCAACGCAATCAACCAACATCATCACCATCAATTATTCAGGTATGATATCTTGATTACTCATATCTTGAAAAATATACGTGTAGACGTTTAAAGTGCTTAAGCTACTGTCTCGATAGTAGAAAGTTGCGTTCAATATTGTTGGAAGAATATTTATATAGACAGTTTAATTCCTTTGAAAAAATATTTATGGTTAGTCATTATTTAATAGGATACTTATATATACTTGATTGAGACTAAATTCAGTCATTCAATAACATCTCTTAGCTCAGCTCGTTTGGATAGAAAGTGATTTTTTCTTATCTTACATTTGTAGTTATCTAAAAATATGTTTTCTATCTATGTTATGATATAATCTTTCATTGTAATCAAGATATTTTCAATTCTAATTGATTATAAATAATTCTTATAACATGTTCTTTCTCTTAGATAAAACGAATCAAGCTTCTATTAAGGAAATTATTGAAGTAAATTTTGAACCACTAGTTACCATGGCTATTAATGATACTGAAGAACCAGACAGACCTACTGAAGTTTCCTCAAACGTTAATAATGAATCAGATTCTAATGTACAATGACTACCATCATATGATAATTAATCCAAAGTCAACGACAAGATCGCAATTGGATACCCAATAAAAGGTTAGAATCAATGTCTTTAATTTTTTCCTTTATTTTTACATAATTTTTTATTAACAAGACCAACGCATGTATGTCTTGTTTTCTTCAACACGACATATTTGAAATCAACGATCACGAAATACTTACTTTATAAAGCTTCGGGATTTTTCGATCATGCTTATGTCAAGATTTTCGATTAAATGAAATGATGCATGTTGTAAAAATATATTCAACTTGAGAAAAAAGGGACATTACTTCATTTTTCCCAATATAAAATAGATTCGAGATAAACCAAGACTGTTCATTAATCATGAACTCAGTTACGAATTAGATTTTTTTCTTTTTCTCGAGAACGTTGTGTGTAGAAATTCAGTTAACTATAAGTACTCGTTTTATAATTTATCTACGACTACTAATACATCACATAAATAGAATACTTCGAGTTGATTTACAGAATACTTGGCTGTGAGATAATATGGTATGGATTCCAATTCTTAGTAAGATTGAAATTTATGATGTAGGATAAGGATTTTAAATCTTTTTAAGACTACAGAACGTTTTCTGAAATAAAAATTTGATCAGGAGAATAGCAGGGCAACACCAAATGGTAGTTGGATTTATTTTGAAGGTAAAATATATGTTAGAAAATCCTAAATTAAAAAGCAGTTGAGAAAAATAAAGAAGTCAACTAATTATTTTATTGGGCTATTATCAAATCTAGGTTATTTTTATCTCGAGTTGTAGAAAATAGTTATATAGCATCAAGAAAATTTAATTAATTTGATAATTAACCGTTTTGCCTTGCTGATTTATTCAGTATTTTAAATAATAGCTAAGTTCATATTATACATTTTATCTCTATCTAGATCATAGTCCACACTTTTCTTCGCCTATCGTTCTCATGGGTTGTTCGGAAATGGTTTCATCCATTACCGTTGAAATATTATCAAGTCAAGGTCAGTAGCTTCTATTGTTAAAGAAATTGATTATGATATTGATATTATTTGATTCAAGCAGAGCAAATCGAAAAAAGTGATAACGTCTACAATGATGATGAAAATAAATTTGGTAAATCTGGTTTGTCAATATTCTCTGCTATAGTTTGAAGTTGTAGAAGGGGTTTACTTATCAGATTTAAACGATACTGCAAGCGATAAATACACTATTGTTAAGATTTAGTATATGTAAATTTGTAAAATTACATTTTTGTAAAAACCCTTTATCTGTATTGTTCACTATACCTGTCTAAATTTTTCTGAAAAATCATAAGTAATTGCTGTTATGCTTTAAGCGACTTGAAATCTACTCTGAAATAGTAAAAACATTTTCTCCGATGCATTGTATTGAACTTGTGATTGTAAATGACTTTGACATAAATATCAATTCTATTAACTAATGTCTTGGTGTTTCAATACTTCGACTACCCGATTCAGAGCGTTAGGCATTTTGAAAACTTTTATTGATAACACTTTTTTAAAATCATAATTGACTGTTTTGAGTGATTCTCGGTCAGTTAATATGGAATAATGTTCAACTATTCACTTTGTTTCTGACTAAATATGAAGTGTAAAATTTAAATTTCTTTTTATTGAAGCTTTCGTTAATGATCAAATTCATAATGATGTTCAACAGACTTCTAATGATAAACAATCTGATTCATCAATAACATTTGATAAAAAACAGGATTTAATTGTTAACGATTCACTTTCAAATAGTAAGTTTTCTGATATAGAATATTTTAGAATTCTTGTTTAGCATCGAAGCATCTAATACGTTTTTGAACTACCTGTCACGTATTACGTTTGTGAAAAAGACAATTCGTATTCAAGGTCAATAATATGTTTTATTGACTTCAAAGAGAATAGAAACAACGAAGGAAAGAGATGAAAGAAACGAACAAGAGTTCTAGTTGTAACTGACTTTACAAAGAAAGACATGTATATGTATATAGATATGTATATAGGAATGTATAACTATATATAACGATGACTCATGCAACGAAGTCAAAATAAAAAGAAAACAGAAAGATGTATTACAATACAAATACGGTCACTACATCACATATTTCTTTATCATGAAGGTTTTCTGATGCATTAAGACGTGAAAAGTTCACATACAGTGCATCATAGACTGATGGACGTTAATAAATAATAAAAAATAAATATTATGTTCAACCATGAAGTTATAAATGGGGAGAAAATGATGATGAAAATTTAACTTTATGTTATGAATAGCTTCTACTTCAATTTGGGTTCTCAAATTATAAGGATGAATGAAGCGTTGGCGGATAAACAATATTTTCCATGATATTCATTTCGTTCTTTAATGTTGATTAAACTTCTGTCTCATCTTTATTTGGAAGTAAATCTCCTATAAAAAACAATCCATGGATAATCTTTGTTATTCTCTTATTTGATCGAAATACTAGTGACCGCATTAGTGAAAGAATAATTCATCATGTTCCTTATTTATCTTGTATATAGCCTTGCATTGCACAATTATTAAATGCAGCTCGATTCGTTCTATCTTTCTCTCTATTTGTCTATATTTCTCTATTCTCTTTCATTTTCGTTCGTATTTTCTTTAGTTACTTGATATCCCCATATTATTACGTCACATTGACTATTACATTATGTCTGATCTTACTTTTAGGTGGTGGTGATCAACAACAAAATCAAGATATTCAAAATTCTCTATCTTTAAACTCCAAGGACAATGATTTTATATCAAAAGCGTATGTAATGACGAAGATTTAAGTCGAGATGTGCCAAAGTCGTAATAATTGGGAGGGGAGCCGACGATCTTTGGAAAATTTCTAAAGCTTTTGATGCATTTTCGTTGCATATATAATGAATTTTTCAATAAATAAATAACTATTCTTTTTAAGGCTAATATCAGCATTTCTTTAATTGACTCAAGTATTATACGATTTTGCAAATTAAAGAAAGACAAATAGAGAAAAAAACAATTAGTTAGTTATGATAATTGTTTTTTCTCTATTTGTAACATAACAAACAGAAAATTAAAGCCAAAGACGAAATCGTGATACTTCAACATAGACTCGACTATTAGCAAAGCGAGCTTAAATCATTTAACGATAAGATTCAACTTTTTTATAATGAATTATGCCATAAATATCCAGAAAGGTGAATTCTTTTCATTCTTTGACTAATCGACAAAGATCTTGTTCAAAAACGACAACATGTCGAACTAAAACAAGAGAATTATATGATTCATTTTATTTTCACGTATAAAACAATTTTATTTTTATATATACCAATCGATTCTGATGTTTGTAGAGAATTGATCCATCGTAGAAGTGGAACTAAATTGGTGCGCGTATTCCTTTATCTGGTCGAACTTAAATGAAGAAAGGACTAGGAAATAATATTAATTCGTAGAATATATGAGAGTTTCAATGGAAGGTAGATTTCTGTTCTTTTATGGACAAGAATAGATCATTTCAATGAATCTGTTTTTTACTTACATTTATTTTTATATAAACTAATCATTTGATATTTTTATTAATCAAGAACTTTTATTCTCGAGTTAATTTTTTAGTGAAAAGTCAAATCAACTATCAACTTTTTTATGAAAAGTTTCAAAGAACATGAATCTTAACATTTGGAATACATGTTTAAGATAAGTTGTTCTTTGGCAACTCATTCTGTTACTTGCTCTATTCAGCAACAGTAAACTACTCTACACATGAGACTTTCCTTGTTGTTATTTTTTCCTAATCATCTTACGTTTCAATCAGAGTATTTGGAAAACATCAAGAATTTGATCTATAGTTGTAAATGAAACTTTGATTAGTTGTTCTATTTTTTATTTATATAAAAAGACATACAGCAACGCCCCGCTATTTGGGCGTGAGATAGTGTGAACTTACTCAAGGGTAAAGAAGTTTTTCAATGATTTAAAATAGTTCTCCATCTCAAATTCATATACATTCTATGGCTTAATGTTGAAGTGCGATCTATTTTAAAAGATTGAAAGATTTCATCGCAGGTGGGTAAACAATAGTTACACATAAAATTTAAAAGAATAAGTGCATTTCTGTCAATATTAATTTCTTTTTAAATTTAAAAATGATATGAAAGATAGTTAAATGACTAAAGCAGAGAAACATTTCGATAGAAAATTTCAGAATTCAAAGTATCTTGCCTTTCTTTCACATAATTCATTATGTTCAATGTTTTCATAATTAATCGATAATGATGAATAAGAATGAATATCTTTCATCGACTTTCAATAAGAAAAAGGAAACATGAATCCGATCACTAACTATGATTGCTATTTGCAGCGAAAAGATTTCGAAAATAAAATCAAAGTTGTAAAAACATTCGATCTTGCTTCTCAAATATCTGCTCTATGTTACATAATAATAAAACTTTCAATTTAACAAGAGAAGACGTGAATAGAATTGATACAAGAATACGTTTTTTGATTTAATTTGAACTATACATCATTATCAGCATATCTGCGTGATTAATAAAGGACAAAATTAAATTTAAATATATAAAACAAAACTAAGAATGATATTTATCATAGATTAATAAGAGGTTTTATTGTGATTTGTTTTGTTGGCTCAAAATAAACTTACTAGATGTCCAGAAAAAATCATCTGATCGCCAAAAACGTAATGGTTGTAAATGAGGCATATATGTGCTTAGAAAAGGCACAAGATGTTTACCAATACGATTTGCTTTGTTGTAACCGTAATGATAACTCGGAAGACAAAATTCAGCATATTGAACACTACTTAATGCATTTGTTCTTAATTCGTTAAATGTCTAAATAGAAAAGAAGAAAAAATCATAATAATCTATGAGAATTGATTGATCAAATCATATTAATTGTATTAAAATAATCGGAAAGGATAGTTTGATAACGATCTACGCAGAACAATCGTTCAACAATTTTTTGTTTTATCTCGTTTATAATCTTTGCTTGTCTTTCTCATTCCCTAAGTGATTACGTAGTACTGGAATAATTATGTAATTCTAATATTAAGAAACTACTTTATATGTTCTCTTGAGAACTAACTGCTTTCAGTAGCTTCGGCTATTAAGATCATTTTATATATCGTGTTTTTAAGTAGTTTCAAATCTTTGTTTATTTTTAGTCTCGATTTATATTAGCATTTTCTTTCTTTTCTATCGATAAATTAGAGATCACTATCGTTATTTCTTTTCTTTTTCTTCGAGATATAAAACGACTCAATTTTCTTGCTCCTCATTTTCAAATCCTGACGTATAATTTCATGTAGACAATGAGTACACGAAATATATATGTTTTTGATTTGTTTTGTTTATTTTTATTTCAAAACGAACATTTTTAGCTCAAATACGAACCAGATAGACTACATATTTTTGATCACTACCCAAGCAGTCAAAATTACGAAATTAACGCGTTAAAACAGAGCTTTTATTTTTTTTCTGTTAACGCGTTTTACACAGTCAAATATGTCCGAATTGACGCGTTTTAACGCGTTGTAAATTTACACATCACAACACTTTAGGTTACAAAACATTCAACCGTTTAAATGCGTTGAATAGAACAACGCGTTTAAACTGTGGAGAAATTTCCAAGATTTTGCGTTTTAACAGTTGATATAATTTTGAATTCCTCATCGTTAAAACGAATCGAAGTAACAACGTTTTAACGAGTTGAGGAAGTAAACGAAGTAAAACGCAAAAATGCGAAACGCTTTTCAAACGTTTTAACGCGTTCTCCGGAATCGTTGCAATGCTAGAGCGTGGAGTTCATAGTTCAACGCATTTTATTTAGTTAGTACTTGCTTCAGGGTGGATTCGACCAGGCATACTTATACTTACGAGGCAGCCATAATAATGATTAGACCAAACTTACGTCTTTCTAGATGAATTAAATTTTCTACTTATATTAAACATAATTTAAGTACACCGCTTTCGTTGATAGTGAAAAGTGATCGAGGTGAAAACAGGAAAAAGCATTTGACGTGATTTATTTTCTTTTTGGTTAAAATCAATTATAGTGACTGTTTTCGAATTTTTTAAAATAAAACAATGATTAAAATCAGTTAAATTTCTTAAAATTGATTTATATCTGATTATTC
>OENT01001903.1:0-32281 GCA_900239685.1 Rotaria macrura | reverse complement strand
ATGCACATGAAATCCATTCCCAGTGCGTTAATAAAAATAAGATCTCATCAGTTAAGTCTCGTCTTTCGTAAAAATTCGATGTGGAATGTCCAGGACTATGTGTTGAATTGACTATCGAGAACGACTTTTGTTCTCAACTATGTATATTAGAACGACTATCAGAACATGTAACTTACTTTATTATCTTTTAATCCATCTGCAAGATGTTGTGCTCCTTGATCTCCGATTTGATTCTGACCCAAGTACAATTCAGTAAGTGTCTGTCGTAAAAAGTAGCAATCATTATTGAAGTTCCCAACGAATGTTGTATAATATCTGCACGCATATGTTGACGAATAATCAATCATGATGCAATATCTTATTCTATAAAAGGCATATTAGATTAAATTATAGAAAAAATCTGAAATCATAGAACCATCAAGTAAAATTTTCTGTTGTACTAAGGGACTGTGAGTTCACTGACTGTGAATTGTCTCAAAAGAGATATTTTAAGCGAACAGAAAATGATTGTCTAGATGAAAGAAATCAATATCTATGAAACTAATTATTTCAATTTCACTAGAGAATTGAATCATTGCTTTCCAACATTCAATATCCAATGATTTTTCAAAAAAATAACAGGTACTCTCTACAGATTTCTCTCTGAAAGTGTCGGGTATAACCTCAGACATCTGATGATTTGGTCAAAAAATTGAAAATCTTAATTCAAGAAATTGTTCATTTCAGAATTTGATCACATGTGTTAAATCTAGTTACTAGAGATTTCATTAAATTGATGCAATTAGATACTAACATTAAAACAGTAATCATTTTTTAATCGAAGTTTAAAATTGTATTACGATACTTTGAACGACTTTCATTATTTTTCTGTTTCAAATAAAGAGATGAAAATTAATAATCTTCTCAGTACTCTGAGTAAATCACACCATCATTAAGATCGAACTGAAATCAGATAAACTCTCTTCGAGAAAATAGAGAACCATTTAAAAGAAAATTTTTCACATGACTATGAAATAGATGTACAAACTTTTCTCAGAAAACTATTACTGGATTCTTGATAAATCAAATAGATTGAAAATAGAGGTGAATTTTTATTTTAGATCTCTACCAGCAAGAAAAAAAAGATTTTTTCTAAATTCACGATCAGATCTTATACTGTAAATGCAACTCTCGTTGGTTGCCATAAATTCAAACGATTTTATTTCGATGTTTTCAATGATTAGTATGATTTAAGCTAATCGACATTTAACTCTGTGTTATAAAATATCAAATTTCATTTCAACGAATTTAGATTATTCATAATTCAGATAAGAACTTTGTTAATAGTTTAAAATTTCTCGTAAGGAAATAGAACATTGAGAAGAAATTGTCCCCGAGAAATGATTCTCTCATGATTTATAAAATATTTATTTTCAGAATTCTTTGAAATCAATTTACCGATTATGTAGGATTATACAAGTTGCTGCATAACGATATTTCGTGTGCTGTCATTAACTTCTAAACATAGTGTATAGGAAAATCGATCATTTTGTGTAACATATTCAACTTGAATTATAAACAAAATCTTATCAATACATGAATATTGTGAAAGTCACAAGATGAAAAAGAAAACACCGTCCGACGAGAAAAACTGGAAGAATACTCTTTTTCTGATAAACAAAGAAAACATCGAATGATGAGAATTTCTATTCAATTAACAGTATTCATGTCTTTCTTTATTCCGTTGATTTTTACGTTGTTCATAAATAGATGAACAAACGAAAATGAAAAAAATTCTTATACAGACTAACGCAGTCGTTTAGAGTTGCTAATGAAATACTTTAATTTCTCGAACGAATAACATATCTCTTGATAACATAATGGAAAATGTTTAGATATCATACTTGATTGACTTGTAATGCGTCACCGAAATGTTTTCCTCCGTCATCACCGATTTTATTCGTGTGAATATATAAGAGAGTGAGTGTCTATATTAAAGAATTAATGAAGATTTATTTTTGAAGAGCAAGAAATATAATTATATTAATCTATGTAATTATAATACAAGAGACTTTTTGACAAACACGTTAACTATGAACTCAATGTGCTAAGATGATTTCATTCAGAATAGTTAGACTGTTGTATTTCTCTGCTCTTCATAGCTCGTTTTCATAGATTTATTTCAACTTCGTGTCATTATTTGTAAATTGAAACAACTCGTTCGGAAAGGAAGAAGTTCACTTGAAAAGTGCGTTGTATATTAATATCAATTTCAAATAAAAAGATATATGAATATTTTTTAATAGGAACTAGAAAGAGATGTACAGTTTTCACCCCATCGGATGTTTAATGCGAGATTTTTCTGAAAAGTTTTCTTCAGCTCATTTGTCAAGTTCTTTCAAAAAAAATAGAAAGCATTTTATTTTATTCGAAGGTAGTGACTTTTTCGTTCAAAAATTTCCCGAAACCCATTGGAAAATCTTAGTAACTAATAGATGGCTAAACATTTTAACACTAAACTACTTATTATAGATTATCTAA
Organism: Rotaria macrura; assembly: GCA_900239685.1. NCBI lineage: Eukaryota > Metazoa > Rotifera > Eurotatoria > Philodinida > Philodinidae > Rotaria > Rotaria macrura. The sequence continues at coordinate 29,761 of OENT01001903.1, read as the reverse complement.
CTTTAGTTGACCAGTCAGTCCGTGAGTCTATGTTTTCTGTTTTAAACATTTGTTATAAAGACCTGAGAAAGTTTGTCAGAAAAAATTCATCTGGAAAATTTCACTGTTTTCTTTTCCTTGTTAGAATGGTAAAATCATTCACTCTTCTTCTTAGTAGAAATGGATATGAATTCTTCACATTGTTATAATAAAAAATTCAAATTTCATCCATCAGTTGTTTTTTCGGGAAAGTTTCCACTTACAGTTACATCCAACTTTAATCTAATACAACTGTGTTAACTCTCTTGTGGTATAATATGAATCGAATTAATTTGAATATTCAATTGAAAATCAATAAAAAGAACTTCACTCGAATCATATCCCCTAGTTGAATAATATCGATACTACAAAAAATATATTTAAGATCTTCTCATGAATAAAAATTTCCCACGATGATTGACTTTGGTATCGACCCGTGTCGCAGTTCTTTTAAGAGGAACAGAGCAAAGGAAAAATTTTCTTTAGTCAGATAATCAACTATGTACTTATATTTTGTTATTAAGATGGAGACTTGTACGGGTTAGTCTAACTACAGACATTCCAAATTGATACAAAGATTGTATTGTGATTTGTAATATCTGAGATGCTGCAGGTAGGATTTGAAAACAGTTTTGATTGTATGTTTAGTAACTGCTCTTTCGAATAAATTTAAGCCTTCCAACTATTCGAAGATCCTCTTCAGAAAATCAAGTGGGTAAAAAGCATTTTAGAGTTCATTGATTATGTTTAATAACATGCTGAACGCATCCATAGCGCCATAAATGAAGAGTAAGTAAGATTCTTCATCTTTGATTTGTTTTCCTAGGAGTTCTTTTACAAAAAAACGTTTCTTATAATTGAAGCGAACATTATTTTGTGTTAATGCGTTGGGGTTCATTGTATGAGTATTTGTTTTTATAATGAATTCTCAAGACATCTTTCGAAGCAGATTTTGTATTCAATTTTTGATTTTCTATAAACTGTTTCTTTGGAAAGCATGTCCTTTCAATGAAGTTAATTTATTCATTGTAAACGAATTCAATCTAAACTTGATATGCCTAAACATAGGCAACTGACTTAAAATGAATTTTTTTTCAACTATTTATTTATGAAGAAGATTTTCTGTTGTTCGTGATCCGATATTACGTTTTTAGAAAAACAAATACTATTGGGCATGATAGAAGTTCGAAATCAAATAACTCAATTGCACAGTTCAAAGAAAATACTCGATAGTATTAGAAATGTGTTTACTTTTATTCCGAAGGATCATTGAGTCTTTTGAGTGTGTGAGGGTCTGTCGTTAGAATAAACAACCTGATAATTTATGTCATTCAATAAAAGAAAATTTTCTTCAATTAACTATTAATAGATTAGGTACAAAGTGCTCTTTACATACATGACCTCTCTTTTACGTGAAAACAATTCGAAGAACATAGATGATCATCTTCTCAAAACTCATTTCTCCTTTTCCCATGAAATTCAACAACTATGAATTCAGTCATAGTCCATTTAGCAGTGCGCTTCGCTCTTTAATACTTGCAATGAAAAAAGGGCGTTTTCGGATAGAACTCCGCAGAAAAGATTCCCATGTTTTCTACAAATATTTTGTTACGAAATTTTAGTTTTTTTCGAACACTATAAAACCTTTATCATTGATTTCATTCAGAGATTTAGATTTGGAATCAGTATTGATAAGAATTTCAACTTTAATTGTCTCAAATGTTCGTTTTTTCTCTATAACGCTTTCTTTTGAGTTCTAATCAGGGTCCTTAGGAAAAAGTTAAAATTCCATTACGGGTTAATATTTGTCGAATAATTCTGCTGTGATTGGAAAGACATTGATCAAATTTTTACAATTTCAGAAAGTTTGTTTCTATTAATGGCAAATTAAAGATGCTGGGATATGGACTGAATTCTTTAAAATATAGTCTCGTTCTATTATGAATTTAACTTATGATAGAAGACTTTCGATGATGTTCTATGCTCACAAAGATACTAGTTTAAAAGAGGTTAACATTTGCTAATTTCTCGTTAATGTAAATGTCTTTGTCTTATTGTCATATTTTTAAGTCGTTCTTTTGATGAGAGCATATTCTGATTAGATTATTTGACGTTTTGGATTTGTAAACAAATAACGAAAATGTTTCTTCAACAAAGATTTTGAATTTCATTTTCATGTTAAGGTTTCATGTTGAGAGTGATGTTTTAATGAAATGAAATACAAACTTTACAAAATCAAACAGTTGTTTGAGTTTAAACATTTTCCATACTGCAGATTTATCAGTTCGTACATAATAAGATTTTCCTATTTAATATTGATCTGCAAGAAGTTGGAAATGATACTCGATACTCTTCTATCTTAAGCTACACTAAACTTAATTTCAATGAAATTCTAAGCTAACTAGTAAACTAGTTTTTGGAAAAAGAACTCTTCCAACTCAGAGTTGTTTTCGACCATATATGTTCTGATATAACATATCACAAACATTTGGCTTTATCCAGTAAGAAGCATTTAGCAATGTGAGACAGTGTTAATTGTGTTCTACACATAATTTTCACCCAAAGATTTTTGGTGACTACTCATCATTGATTCAATCTATAAACTAGTGAAAAATAAAGAATAAAGTAGATTAATTCCAACTATAGGCAGAATTTAACAATAAATCAAAATTCATTGAGAGTTAAAAGAAGAATACTTTTTAGCTAACTGTATCATTAAATCTATGTGCACAAAAGAGTCAGATCGTTCAATTGAATAAATAAAATGAACAATCAACTCATGTTTGTAACTTTCCATATTGACGACGTATTTCATAATAAGGGCTTTCTTTTAACATTTGAATGATGGTATGCGAATAAAATTAATTAGTAGAAACAGAGTCTTATAGATTTGCGAACATATTATTCAGTTTGAAGGTTTATTTTTCACAGTAAGTTCTTTTAAAAGTTCTGACAATTGATCTTGAATACATAGTAGTAGGAATGATTGTAAGTTTCACATTATTGTTTCTTAACAGATTGCACTGACAAGATGTTGTACTTTTATCTGATATTCAATATCCAGCATAAGTCTTCTATGATATAACATCGAACATCCTAATTTAGGAAATCGTTTTCTCATTAGAAGAGTGCCTTTAGTTGTTATTTTATTAGAATCTGAAGTTAAAATTTGTCGAATTTCTCTAAAACTATCATTTGATCCAGAAGTCGTATTAACTTAACTGAAAAAGATCAGTTGTTGTAACATCCCAAATCTGCTCAATCTTAATTCTTCACAGTTTTCTAACCTGCACAACCAGACTTCTTGGCAGCTTAATCTCCTCAAGAACCCTATCAAGTTTAAAGTGACATTCAGATTATTTCTGCGACTTCTTAAGCACTAGTGTGGAGATATATACTTCGAAAATTGCTTAAAACTTAATTTACTTTGTTTACTGTTAGTGCATCTGCTAAATGTTTTGCTCCGTTATCACCGATTTGATTCGCGTCCAAGTACAGTTCTCGTAGTGTCTGTCATGGGAAGTAAAGAGGAATATTAGAATTTAAGAATCGAATACAATCTGAAGTTTTATATTGATTAATAAAGGATAAGATATCATTGCATATGCTATGAAACTGTTTCTCTTTAGTAAGAAACTAATACAAGTTCATATCATAATTAAGTTAAATAAACATTTGTATTGAATATTTGATATAGCTATCGAATTTTATTGATCATTGCGAAAGAAAAATTTCCCCTTTTAAAATAAATCATCGGATATGAAATGTTATTTTACTTACAACCCACTTCGTAAGATAGTTCGGCACACTAGCTCTATGGATTAGCAGACCGTGCAGATTAATCTGATAAGATAGTAGAATAAACAAGAACTCTACATCGACCCATATTCTTGTTGGTAAATATTGCCATTCATTTTCAGTTAAAAGACAATTAAATTTTAAGAAAAGAATGAACGAAATTCTCCTAAGGAATTGATCACAGTCAAAAATAATCTTAACATTTATTTCCAACATAACTGTATCAACATGTCGAGAAGCACATGGACTGTGTGATTATTCGAAAAATTGCAAATAATTCAATTGATATTCTTTTTATACCTACGATTTTACACAAACGTGTACATATTAGAATTCAGCAGTAGACAGAACGGCTGCGCAATAAACATGCTGTTAGGGCATGAGTACTTGTGTTTGAGCAACATTCTTTCCCTTGTGTATTTTAACGTTCAATTTATGAAAACAGAAAAAGAATATTGTTCTAAGAAAATAAAATATGAAATTACAAGTGTCACTAGTACTTAAACTGTTGTTCGAAAAGATTAACAAAGTGCATATCAAAGAAATTTCTCAGCTAAGTTAATCTCACTCCTTTTTTACTTAAAACCTAATAAAATATTAATTAAATCATAGCAGTGCAAGTTATTCCAACGTTAGCAACACAAACATGTTTAAATCGATTATGAGAAGAAATATTGATTCTAACTGTTGCTTTCTTGATATTTTCTTTATAATGTAATATGATACATTCATTTCAATTCGTATTACTTTACTTCTACATGAAGAAGAATTGAGAAGAACAATAATTTTTTCCAGATTATATCAAAAAAAAAGATCGTAGAGAATTCAATCTCTAGAACTCGTACTAGATCTTCAACAATAAAAGAAAATATAAAGGGCAACAGATGCGTGTTATGATTAAGTTGAAAGAAATACATTTAAATTCTTTTGCAGAGTCTTAAGAAATACCATCGATTTAGAATATTCTCGTATATAGATATTTTGCGTTTTAATCAAAATTTATTATAGAATTGAATTCAAATCGAAAAATCTGATGCCTAAAATATTTTGCGGATGATTTTTAACATTTCATCATTTAGATCAAAGATTTGAGACAAAAATCGGTTTGCTCATTGGTTTACTGAAGCAAAATGAAACCTTATGAGTTCGATCTGTAGAATCTTTCTGTGCTAACTTCTTACTCAACTATACATACAGTATTCACAATGTCATTTGTGTTTTTGTAAAAAAGTAAACATCTGTAGAAATACAACAATTAACTGAAAGTGAAACTTACAGTGTTTGTTTCAAACACGTGAGCTAGATGTTGGGCTCCAGTATCAGTGACTTTATTAGCACCAAGCTCGATTTAGGTGAGTTTCTATGAGAAAAAATGACGAATGATATAAAATTTGGCCCCAAAGGTTTTCATAGATCTTTTAATATTTGAAACTACTCGATCAATTCTAATGTCATCGATCTTTTACTTTCTAGTGTAGAGCGAGATGGAGCTTAGTGAGCATTTTAGTGAAATAGTTTGATCCATAAAAACAAGACGTCGTATGATATTCTTTTAGTTATTTGTTGGAAGGAAACTCTTGAGTGCTAGGTTAAATCAAGAGAAATTTTTCTAGTGTTCGATAAAATTAGATTGTCAATTGTATTTCATTGGGTGATAATCATATTGACAATAGAATATTCTTCAGCTCACGATGACCGAATAGAAAAGGAAGCAATTCTCTTTTAAATAAATGTGATTATCTTTCTTAAAATAAATCTATCGTAAAATCTTACTTCGTTGCTTAATTAAAATGTAAGCAAAGCCTAAAGAAACGATGAAGATGTACATTTTCATGCGTGTAATGGTAGAAATGCAATAGAAAATTATTAGTGACACGTATTAATTGCACAAGTCATATATTTTACATAGCTTATTTATATACAACAGATTTGAAGAGAATAGATATTCTCCAAATAAATAATTTAATTGCCATTGTCGCAGTATCTGTCACTAAAGATCATATTTCAACTAGGGAAGTGTCGTGCATACTTCACGGCTGATTTTTCTGTAAAGTTTCATATCAGTGCTTCAACCATTGCCCAATAATAGACAATCTGATGGTTCGAATTGTATATAGATAGATAACCTTGTCATCTTACTCCCTTATACTCTTATCTACTTATAGCTTTATACCATTATAACCTATCCGAGAGCCATCGAACACATTCTCGATCATGCATAGCGCAAAGTCACTGAAGATTCTAGAGTGTATTGAAAAATTCAAGTAAATGCCAGATCATTATAAGGGATTATAGAAAATTCTAGATGACTTTATAACATTCTGGAAGAGTCTACATATTTCTAAAACTTTCTACGAACATAGCAGCATCCGGCTTTACCTTTAACTTTTGACCTGTAACCTTGATCTTTAAGGTGTCCACAAGGTCCTCATTGAAATTTTGAGAAAAATCTAGAAAATTGTAGAAACCTATAGTTGGTGACGCATAAATCTGGCAAGCTCTAGGAAATTCTAAAATCCTTAACCTTTAAACTTTCACCCGTTAACCTTTGATCCGACTCAGAGAAACATACAGACACACAGACAGGCACTGAACATTATATATATAGATAAAGCGTATGTAAAATGGTCTCCAATCCAAATCTGTTGCATTGTTTTCATCTGGTGAAAGTCTACGATTGAAAAAATTACGTTCGGTAAAATTTAGAACACAATGTGATTTACAGCAGAAAATCTATTTTCTAAAATATTTTCAGCTCAGCTTGACGAAACCATCTGATGAAGTTTATTATTTTATCGATTAAAGCACAATTTTATGAACACGCTCATCTTCTTCATTCTGTAAATGTTATGAAATTAGATCACAACAACTTGAAGTGAAGAATCTTTGTACGGTAGTTTCATACTCAATTGTGGCTTGTTTATAATGTCATGTGTGTTTGTGTAACAAAGTAAACATCTATAGAATTACAACGATTCAGTGATAGTGAAAAACAAAGTGTTCGTTTTAAGTGCGTCAGCTAGATGTTACGCCTCATAATCGGTGATTTTATTATTGTAAAGATTCAATTCTGTAAGAAACTACGAGCAAAAGCGGAAACGTAAATGAAATTTTAAAATTAATATAAAGAATCTCATCTTTCTTTCGCTCTTCGATGGATCATCAAAGGAAGTGCTCAACATTAAAATAATAGGCCAAGAAAAAATAGCAAATATACAAAGTTTACCGAAAGTGAAATAACAAGACTTTCCAAATAATTAGCGTAGGTATGATTGAATTTCACCAATGACATCCTTATCAAACGCATATCGGATGAATTCGACGTTACCGATTAAACTCAGTATAGTGTGCAAGAAATGTTGTGCTTTGTTTTGTCTTCATTCGAGAATAGTATGAAACAGTGTTTGTCTTTGAATCTGATCATTCAAGTGACATAGATAAATAAATCTGAACACTATGGCTATTATTTTACTAATGAGTTGAATCACCAATTAAATTCCGTTGATTTTCTAGACCTCATTTTATGCGTTTTGAAGAGAAACTGGTAACATACGTATGTCCTTAAATTTTCTCTCCAAAGAATAGTCGTTGTGGGAAAATAAATAAGTGCATATACGAACAAACTTTAATTCCTGTTGAATAGAATCAAAAGACCATTGTAGACCATCAAAGATCTTTATACGTAAAACTTCATAGTTGAATTAAATTGAGATTTGTATTGGAAAAATCGAATTCTAAGCACGCATTCCACACATCTCTCAATCTGAATGTTGTAAGAGTATTGAAAGTTGAGACGTTAATTAAGTTACTTATAGAAAATATCCATCGTGAAATCACTATCATTAATTTAAAGTTTCAAGATAAATCAATGAAGCTTTTATACAGATAGTCAAAGAAAACTTAATTCTGTTGTACTACTTGAAATAATCGAAAATGAATGAATGATACTCAAAGTCGGTCAATAAGAAATATGATGAGATAGTGACAAAAATCGATTTTACAGTGTCTCGTTTTTTTTTCATACATTTTTGTAGGAAGTTCATACATAAAAATTGCTCAAATGACGTCTCTCTTTTAATGCTATAGCTGATATTTATTATTTAGTCAAGATATGAATATATACGTACCCTACTCAGTAATTCAAGCGAGTCATCAGTTGTAAGAAATTTGGAATTTACATTTTTTGTCGAAAACTAATGATTATGATGAACAAAAAGAAGACAATAATTGAAAGGAAAAACCAAGTAACGCATCGGTTCTCTATGAATCTCCTTTAACTCAATCCTGGAAGGGTGGTAAATACTCAATAAAGACAGTCTAAAATACGATTTGTACATCCATATCAACAGCCTTACACTATGTAGCACTGCATATGTACCATCTAAAATTATATTCGCTGATAAAGAGACATTGAAGTACATCGACTTGACTAGTTTCCAAAACACTTCATTCCTACCGTTCGATGTTCTCGATCCATCAGTCTACGGACAAATTGAGGAACTGTTACTCGTTTCCTATAAATATCTTTAAAGGATTGAGAATAATAATTTATATGTTACTAGAGCTTATCGAAATCCCAATAGATGAAATTATTTACTTCAAAAAAGTGAATTGAACTGTAACTGATTTTATCTTTCTTAAGTACGTTTGCTTTGTCTTTCAATTCGAACAAAGATGAGTCCCAGTTCCGAACTCTAGCAATCTTTACAGCTTATTCATGCACAACAAAACGAATCCATAGAAAATCCTATCGATTTCTTTTCTTCTAACTAAAGTTTTGAATCCTAACTGTTGTTACATATTCTAATAAGCAGGCATCGACTCAAAAAGCAAGAACTATATAGTATAAGGTTTTTATTTTCAAGTCGAGAACGTCAGTTTTCTATCTTCTATATGGAATTTAAAAGAATATAATTTCTGTCCAAAGTATAACTTAGTTGTTTTCAGAGTCTATTTGAATACATAGCAGAATTTAAATGTTTATCTTGTGTTCACGGAATGATGATTTAAAACTTTACATTCAAGAATCTTACGATGGTAATCTCATAGTCGATTATTCATTCTCAACTATTTAATTTGTACTTCATGACAAGGTGCTCATTTACGGAAAAATTTACTTTATTGGATCTTCATGCATCCACAATATTTTCTGTCCCGTTATCTCTGATTTTGTTGTTTTCAAGTCTCAGTACAGCGAGTTTCTGTATGAAAAAAAGGAACAGAAGATGAATGAGAGTAAAAAAATCAATGGGCTCTCATTGTTTAACTTGCCATAAAAACGCATAATTACTCAATAGACAAATATTCATAAAAATGATGACAACAACTAAACTGTTAAGTGAGACTCGGCTGCGAAATTTTTCAGTAAAATCTTTTCATTTCTTCAGATGATGTCTGTGTTTCACTAGGAATCAACAATCTTTTAATTTGATAAATGAAATCAATCAAACAAAATCTTTATTTATGATGAATTTAGCTTTAGAAAAATTCATGTATGGCCCAACCTTCTCTCTTGGTATATACATGTTTACACTCATATCTATCCATCTACATCAAATCAAAAATGGTTGGTCAAGCTCGTATCAAACTACGTTCTATTTGAACATCACAATCACTAGCAATGCATAGTTGGACAGTGCCTTTTTCTCTGTAACTACAACGAAATCTTTTTGTAATCATTTCAGGTATAACAATTATAACTGAAAATAAATGAAATTAACAAGGAACTGTGGAAATCTTCATCCAATAGATGCGCTTCGAAGACATGACATACTCGTGTTATCAAATATCTATTCAATGATCTTATAGATATTTCTACTTTATACTCCTAGTGAACTATTTATGAAATTATGTGGAATGGATTAGCTATCTGCACTTATCGGATGAGTTGTAAAGGTCCCTCATTTCATTAACTTTAAGTGCATAAGCCAAATGTTTTGCTCCTTCATCTTCAATTTTATTTGTGTCAAGTTGCACATGTTTGAGTATCTATTTAAAAGGGTTACCGAAAATAATGTCGAAGAACAACAATAGTCGAATCGAAATAATCGCTCTGAAGTTGAAATATCCATGTGATAGAATTCTATTTTAAAACTTTATTGTTTTTGCTTATAAAATTTGATTGAATGAAAATCAGTTGACTTTGATAAATCACTCGATAGTTGAAGTGAATTCGATCATTCTGAATACCCCATTCCAGTTCATAATTACAACAATTTTCTGAATGATTTAGATAACTTTTATCCTTGGCCTGGAATTGTCTAACTAAGTACGTGGAGATTCTATAGAATTTTTATTATTGTCGTGGAAAAATACCAGTCTTGACGAATTAATAGAAGTTATTTTAACCAAGCATAAGTATCACAATTACATCAGATATTTACCCACAATTTCTGCTCAATTTTTTATAAGTAGAACAAATTGCGATTAGGAGAGAATTTATTAATATGATCATACTAATGAAAGTCTTAATCGATCGTCTTGAATAGTCACTTTTGAATGATTTAAACAAGATCCTATGTTTTTGAAGGGCTTCAGATCTGATTTTATTGTGTAAATAGATATGTGGATAGTTTTATTTATTCATAGAATTCAGATGAAAGCATGGGTGTACTGCACTGAGACGGCCTTATTAAAGTCGTTTTTATCAGCGATGTAGAATAATGTAGAAAGAATGTCTCTGACAAAATGATCAAAAACATCAAGACGGCAAGAACTTTATTTATATTTACATTTCGATATCCTAATATGACAGCTGCTTGAAGACATCAATACTTATTAATTGAAATCCTTTCCAAAACGTACTGTAGATAGTTCCAGTTCATCCCTTGGTGAAAAGATTTGCAGTTCTCCCTCGTTTCAATTATTCGGATATGAACTTGATTGCTTAACTCTATCTTTGTAAAACTTCTATTTCTTGCTTCCCTAACGATTCTATTTAAGAACTCTAATGATGATCATTTTGATTGTCGTATATACGATCTAAGTCCTCATTCACAGTTGTTTAAAATTAATCCAATAAATGGTCTAATATTCGAATTCGACTTATCAAAAAGCTGCCGTTGTACTTAATGAGATCTCCAAAATCGATGCTAAAGCAATCAAATGAATAGCTAACTTAATTTGTTCACTTGTAGCATATTAGCAATCAATTCGGCACCCTGGTCACCGATTTCATTAGTATCCAAGATCAACGTGGTGACTGTCTGCTTTGAAAAATAAAGAGTGACAATTCAAATTACATACCTATGCAGTCTAACTTCTTTTGTATTTTTTCAAGAAATAAAAGTCAGTATTCTACAATAGTAAACGATGTCAATTCGCATCCCTATCTCTGAATGTTTGATATGAATCGAAGAAATGTCAACGCAGGATAAAAATCTATGCGTTCTCTATACTGAACATTAGCACCACATAGTTTACTTTCTATTTTGTGGAAAGCACTAAATGATCACGTTTCAATAGCTTATGCTATATCTATCGTCTCAAATGATTATAAGATTGCTCTCAACTGTCTTATTGTATTTTTAATGGGTGAAATGATGACACATTCTCGAGATTTTTTATTTAAAACTGCACATGTTTATATTTCGATGAAGCGTCGATAATGAAAACAACCATGAAAATCTCATCATTTTCATTAGCTACATTCCTCTCAAGACTTAATGAGCAGTTCATTTTGTGAACAAGAATTCCCTTTCTGTCTCCAGCATCATTTAAAATGCTACTTGCCTTATGAAAGTCAAAGACATACTCGGTGTTACTTAGTATTCGTCATATTTTTATCGATTCCTATGAGACTTCAATAGTTCATCAACTGAAAAATACGGATTTAGCTTCAAAATAGCATCTGCTTCTATTGAAAACTATTAAACGGATAAATCTTCGAAATACCTCATCTTCGCCTTCAATGAAAACACAAACGATACTATCGATTTTCTCAGGATTATGCAACTAACGTTTTTAACTTTAAATACGTATGCACAAATTTCTGCTACTAAAGTATGCCTTTGCTGCTTATAAATCGAAATCAATTTGAAGTGAATTAACTTGAGAAATAGTTAAACTCTCAAAATCAATTCAAATGCATAGTGAATAAATAAAACTATTCGTGTTACTTTATGCGTCAGTAAAATTCTAATTTATTATTTTAAGTTTCATTGAAATCAAAAGATTTTGTTTTTCGTATATGAATTCCAAAGTCTTGAAAGTGACATAAATTTCTGAATGAGATTTAGTCCCTTTTCAACTCAGCGAAATTATTTTAGAGTTAGATCATCGATTAAGATGAACAAAAAGTCAAACATATGGAATTTTGAATCTGCCTGCAATGTGATTGACATTTAATAGTTGTATGATGCTGCTTTGCTCAGAAATATGCTTCATGGATGAAATCAAAAGAGTCTAAATAATAAAAGGAAGCAATCGTTTCTTACCGTATTATTTTCTAATGCAGCAGACACAATTTCCATATCCTGATCGGTATATTCCGACTCGCTTAAATCAAGTTCTGCGTTGTTCCCATTGTCAGCAATGCGTTGCCAAAGTCGTTCATTTTCATGAATCGGACTTTGCTGCACTTTGATTTTGTCCATTTGACCTTCCATTTTCTGTGAAAAATCAAGAGTTTTTTTGAAAATTACAAGCCACATTTTTTCTTCTCATCTCATATAACCTTTTAATAGTTCTTTCTATATAATATTGATACACTTATTTGAAAATGAAAGTTCAATTTTCTGAGAAAATTGATGCGAAAATGAACAAATTTTTCTCAACGATGCTCTAACAGTACGAAAAGAAATTATTTTCACAATTAAATTATATCTATTTTACTGAAATTTCAACTGAAATGATGTACACCAATACTTTACAAAATGTTTAACAATACCAAATACATATTGAAAAAATTTCGTTGCTGAAATAACGAAACCATTTTCATTGGCAAACATGATGATCATGATGTTTCGACTTGATAAACGAGAATTGAGCTTTAAAAAGACTAATTGTTAATCGAATAAAATCTATTCTCTTTAAAAAACTCAATGCTCCTTCAAGCAGAGACACGATCATAGCAATGATTAAAATTTAGCAAAATCTCTGAATTAAATATCGCCAAATTTCCCTTGATCAAGTAATCTAATAGAGTATTGATTGAAAAATAAAATATTTCTGAATGAAATAGTTCAAGCACCAAAAGTAAACAGAAGCTCTTTTTAAGTTTAGTCTATTTATAAACATAGGATGCAGTGTTATCGTATCACCTTCGGAAACCTTGATGGTCTCTAAACAAAATCTGAACAAACTCTCGCCTTTTTATCATGACAAGAAAAAAAACAATTTTCATCTATGGTACGGTAATTATACATCGTTCTGCAAATCGTGCTTCAGTGTCAAGATAATCATGTTAAAACAAAATTCGATTTGAAGTGCTACACATGAAATACAATTGAATGTTTTTGTACACTTCCAATATTTTGAAAAAGAAGCATTTTTATTATCTGAAATTCTCTTATTCGGGTTTCTCTAGCAAGTGAAGTATTTGCCTCGAAGGGCACTCTTAAACTTGAAAAGAAAACATTAATACACTGATATCCTGTGGTCTATATTTTTGGGATCAATCTCGGTGTTATTCAATCATCATCTAGAAATCTGAAATTTAAGAAAATCCATCGGAATGCAATGCCTGAAGACTCGGTTTTTGAGTTGTATGCATCAGTGTTTGTAATCCTACCAATAAATACGACTTCAAGCGGTGTTGAATTTCAAAGTTTTGAATGATGAATATTGCGGTCTCATTAGGACTTTTATGAATATGATCTCGAAATACATGTATTCTTCATTGAACTTAAAAGGAAACGTATCAGAAGCTTAATATTTAGAGGTTTTGCATTTTAAAATTAATTTTCTTAATACTATTCCGAAAAACATTTTAACATTCGTCTATGATTTGAGTATTTATTATGAACTTACTTTGTTTGTTTTAATTGCTTCGGTAAGTAATTGTGCGCTATTTTCTCCGATTCGATTGTTACGAAGATCGAGAGATCTAAGTGTCTGTATGAAAAGTAAAATTAATGTGTATGAATGATACCAACAGAATTAAAAATTTTCTATTGGTTGTATTGTAGGATTTGATGATAAATCTTATTGCTCAATCATATGGATGATTGGTGTGAAAATGGACCACAGTAGCAAAATCATCGATTTTGAACCGAAAGTGTTTTTCAGAGATCATGTATAGAACTTAAATTTCACAGATAACAACTCTTTGCTTATAAAATTTTTGCCTGAATTGATGAAGTATATGTACCATCACTCAACCATTTCCAATGTTCATTCTTTTAAGAATCAGAATACTTTGTTAACATTTCCATAGCAATAAAGATGTATTGGACTTTGGTAAGTCATATGTTTTTTTTATTGTCCAGTACATAAAAATTGGTTCTAACAGAGTTTCAAATATAAAAGTTCATTTTTACTGTAGGGAGTGTAAGAGAAGAATTAGAGATTTAAAAAACTATACGACATTCAGAATAGATTTCGATCATTTGATTATCTTTGTCATTATTCGCGACAATGAAAAGAGAGACAGATAATTATTACTATGGTATGCCTGTGTGAAAAGTCAAGTATCAATCGTAGACAGTTAAAAATTCAATCGAAATCATGTTATGAAGTCAAACTTTTCTAGAATTGAAAACTTATCGAATCCTTTAATTTAATTGCGAAGATGTTTAAGAACCATTGAACACTATGGATTTCAAAAATGTGACCGTAGATTGTGCTTGGTGTTGTTGCTAGCTTAAATTTCACAGAAGAGAAAAGCTATTCATATGAATAAACAAGAAATCTCGAGCGTTGATATAATAAAACGATTCTCATAGATCTATCTATCTACATTCATGTTCGATTCCGATTATTGGTCATTAATCGTTGTATAAAAATGTTTGTGCATAAGAGATATTCTACGGATAGGGAATCAGCGAGAAGTATTACATACTTTATTGAGTATTAGTGCATCAGCAAGATATTGTGCTCCCATATCTCCAATGTGATTGGCATTTAATTGAAAACCTTTGAGTGTCTACGTAAGGGATTCAAGCAAAACTATCCCAAGTAAGGATTACAAATATAGAAAAAATGGTAACAAAAGAAATATTCAATGAATGAAATATACAGTGAAATGAACAAATGTTGTTGTAATATTTTATCGCATGTTGCTTGTATACATCAGCTATGGTTATCTCTTGACACACTCAGTAGATTGATGCGTTTAAGTTGACAAATGAATCGGGAACGATCTTGATAAAGTTCCATTTGAATTTTTTTAGCAGTTGTATAGTTGAAATCAGACCCAATTTGTAAAGAATGAAAAAATATCAATATATATGTCTATTTTGGCACTTGGAAAAGATCGGATAACTTGAGATACTTCATGAAAGTTTTTCGAAACAAGGTTTGGTAGAAAGACATTGGCTACATATACACGGCAGATAGACTACTTGAGGGTTTCTGATGCCTACCATGTATATATATGGAGAGAAGGTTAGGCATTTCAAGTCATCAAGTTGCGGCGTGGTTAGATACACTAATGAATATCTACCCTAATTTTACTTCTCTGTTAAACTGTATTCTCTAATATTTATTTATTTTTAGTTGTTGAAAAAAATTGAACACTCAAAAGACATTTCTTTATCCGTTGCAGATTTTGTTGAGCATTCGAGGGAAAAATGAAAGGAAACAGATCTAAAAGTTCCGTTGCAACCAAAGATTCATACAAAGAAGAAAAAGTTTCATCGCAAATTCTGTGAACTATTTTAGTAAAAATAAAAATAAAATCTTACACATTTTTTTAACGTTTACTTGATTTGAATGTCGTATAGATATAACTTTTAAATACTTTAATACTTCAGATTGAAAGTCTTATTATAAAAGCTTCTCAATAAAAGATAATAAGAGGAATAATTCTTCATCTCAGCAGGGACTGAAATATTTTCTAGATATTTAATTCAAATCAGTGCATTGTGACGCGTGAACTCCACTGCATGAAATCATACTGAAAAATCGTGAGATGATTATTGAAATCTGTACATTCGTCCGTCTGAATTTCAATAGTATCAATTAAATCACCTTAACATATATGATTGAAAACTGCGATGTTTATCTTTAATTATCAATTGTTCTGAACTGAACCACTCAACATGATGCCGAAAGTAACTCTAACTGAATTGATGATTATTTAAAATTATTCATTAGATTAAGGTTATACATGCCAGGTTAAAAACAAGTTACCACACTCTTAGTTGCAGAAATATATTGTTATATAATCATCTTACAATTGATTATTATCAGTCAAATATTTGAGGAGACAACGCGATACTAGAAGTATCACATGGACAAATAACTTACTTTGTTGGTTCGTAATACATCAGCGAAATGTTCTGCACCATTATCACCAATTTCATTCTTATACAGTTCCACACTGGTCAGTGTCTTTATTGTGAAAAATAAAAATGATAATAGAAACTAGCTATAAATAAAAACACATAGGTTTTTTATATGAAAATACACAATTTGAAGACCATTTTATAGTTTCTTTAGTTTATATTCGAAAAAGATAAACACCAGTGTTCGATGATTTCTTTTAGAACGATAAATACGTGATCATATCAAAAGAACAGTCCGAAGCGCTTTTTACGAATTCAACTCTTTATAATAGAATGAATTAAAACAAAATCAGAAATCAGCATACTACGTAACCCTTTCAAGATGTTAGAAAGTTTCTACCCAGAGCTTCATTCTTACTTTATAATAACAATAACAAAATCATATATTGCATTGGATTTTACACGATCATTTGATCTTATTCATATTCGAAAATATGACATGTGAAATTCTCAACAAAGTTAAAACTAGCTTATATTGAACCACATAGGATTGGAATTCGGTGTCCTTTTAATGATATGTGCCGTAGTCTAATTATTTATTCCTTTCGAATGAAGTTTTCACTGTAGAGAACTCTAAGTCTCAAATATGTTGTTGATTTTTATTGTCGTTTATCAACAATTTAATTTGACTTTTTCATACAGCGAAAATTGATTTCAGACGAATTAATGGTAAAAATATCTTACTTCATTTGTCCTTAATGCATCAGCCAGGTGTTGTGCCCCAATATCACGTATTTTATTCGAATACAATTGTAGTTTGGTGAATGTCTACATTGAAAAAGAAATTCAATTACGAAAAATAATGAAAAATAGCCTATGAAGCTTTCTCATAGAATAGGACATAAATGATAGACATTTGTACGACTGCACTATCTGTGATGAGTCATCAACAATCTATATCAGACGTGAGGAGAGCCTTAAGTCAGTCTGCGCTCTGATGCCACGAACCAAGCTACAACTTAATTTCAGCTATTATTAAATATTTGTATTCAAAAAGCGTATCATTTCCAGAGATAATGAGATTTTCAAACGAGATCCATTCCGGATACTGAAAGTTGAACCCAAAAAAGACTTATAGTCATGAATAAAATTGCTTCATAGATACGGTATTTCCTGGAGTTTTAAAATAGATCTATCGTCCTTAGTTTCAATTTATTGCTGAGAGCCCCATATATGTTATTGTATAAAAATCTTTTATAACAAGAGAGAGAACCAGAATACTCAGCAAAACGTTTGTGCTAATCTCTATATGAGATCTCAATAGTAAAAACTAGCAACTCCTTCTTACCCTATTAATTTCTAGTTCAGCGGCTACAATCTCCATATCTTGATCAGTCCATTCCGATGAATTCAAACCAAGAGTTAATGTGTTCGCATTGTTTTTAATCAAGTCCTGAAGTCGTTGGTTTTCATATTTAGGTACTTCCTTCAATTCGAGATTCCGAATTTGTGTTTCCATTTCCTTTAATTTATTAAGACCGGGTATATGATTTGCTGTCCTTCTTAACAGCTTCAGTGCTAATAGCTTCTCAGTGGTTTCTTTCAAGTAATCCTCAAATATTTGCTTTTCTTCCAATAGTTTCATTGAATGCTTGTCTTGTGTCACGTTCATGAATTTTAATACTTTTCGAATCAAGTTCTGCTGTTCACCTTGAACTTGTCGCTTGTATTCCTCTAACGGTCCTTTTTGTTCTTGTTCAACTTGTCGAATTTTTTCCAACAAAACTTGTTCATGAGCAGTGATGACTTGACGAAGTGATTCCATGGTGTCCGATACTTCTTGTCGATTGAATTGACTTTCGGTTTCAATCTCTTCTATCCCTTTGTCTGCTCGATTTGAACGGTAGGTCAAACACGACTGAACCCCTTGTAAACCATGTTTGCACTGAAAATAATGGTGGATTGTAAAGTACATCATTTTAAAACTAATCGAATAAAATAATTTCACTTCAATATACTAACCTCGTCCTCTAAAACTTTCAATCGACCAGCCACTAAAATAAACGAATGATCCTTGTGTTTAAATTTCTGGCAATTATCACAAATCTCTTGTTTGCATCCTTCACACCAATATTTAAGCTTGTTATCATTGTCATGTTCCTGACATCTGCGTAAGATCATTGGTCGGTCGGCGACGGGAATTTTGATGTGATTTCGAAATTGACCTACTCCATGCAGAGCCTCCCAACATTTGAAGCAAAAACAAAATTTACAACTGTTATCACACCAATATTCAGCTTCATACGATTCACATCTGCCACATCGCGCCGCACTTAAATCTGGATGATCTACAGAACGCAATTGTATTAATGGTTGGCGAGAAAATATGAATGAATTGAGTTTATAAGAATTGCCACTTATGAAATTTATATGATTTTCCTTCAAGACGATCATGTTTCGTTACCCCTTTAAAAAATTCCTGACTATTTTGTGCTACTCGTATATATGTGTTCGGGGCGAAATTGGGATCCGGTCGAATCTAAGATTTGACCGGACAAAATTAGAATTGCAAGATTGACGAGGAAATTGTCGGACAAAATTAGGATTTAGTTACAGATAAATTCCTGATGGCTTACCCTTGGTTAATAATAAGTATTTGACTATATCATGATAAATATTTTGTTTCATTACCCTCTTGTCTCTAAAATTTCGACCTAATTAATTAATGTTCTTTTCCAGTTTTTCATAAAAATGCAATACACTATTATCTGTTTTGACGGTTGCTGAATTCGATTGGGACATTTTTTAATTTAATGATACTACTTAAATTTATACTGCATTCCGACACAAAGGCTAGAAAACAGAATTATTCTGTTTTTCAATTCCACTTCACTTATAGTGCAGCACGCAGTTGTTTGAATTTATCTCTAACTAAATCCTAATTTTGTCCAGTCGAAACTGGAATCCCAATTTTGCCCCAACATATGTATACATATTGGTGAAGAAAATAGTGAGTGTAATTAAATTTCGGTTCTAGCAGCTTTCTTTCCCTATTCCAGAAACGGGTGAAAAGTTTTTGATTTGATTAGCAGAGGTACTTTGAGAGACAAAGATTGGGTGTGGATGCGAACGTAGTTTTCTCGTTTGTTTCTGGATGTTGGTGTATTCATTTTTTCATTCCCTTGAGATACCTAACAACTCCGAGCTATTCAGTTCGAGACCAGTGCTCTGCTGAGCCTGGTTCGGATTAACAGTTAAGTTTTCGATCATACCTTGGTCGATTATTTTCGTGGGAGCGTGTTTTGTTAGATGGGAAATTAAAAGGCAAAAGAGAACTGTAAGCTGACTTTTCTGAGTCGCTAATAATTAGCTTAAATTTTGGTCCATCTTATGATTTTCACGTGTGTAGAGAGTGCCAAATATTCCTGGAAAAACTACAATGTTTCAATCCGATTGGGCTTGGATCAAAGCCCAACTCTAAGGTTTTTATTTGATATCTATTGTTCATGGGTCACAAAAACATTAATTCGCAGCTACCTACTGACAACAGGGAGATAAGAATATTTTTACGGATATACCGTGTATGGTAGTGTCCTGGTGTAACTTTCGAAAACGTTTGACACATACTAGCAATTTTATATGAATGAAAATTCAAGCGACCAAAATCAACCATGAGGCTTTACTTATTATTCTAAGTAATTTTGAGTAGGTTCAGATTTGCTAACTCACCAACTAGTTGAAGAAGTTCGCACACCGCTTCATTGAGAGGTAGTGTTTCGATAGCATCTCCTTCAACTTTTGTTCCATCCCTCTCAGGACATTCCAACGAGCCATTGTTCTCATTGATCATTTTTTGAAGGCAGGTAAAGCAAAACGTATGCGAACATGGAAGCATACGTGGCTGCTCATAATGTCGCTCACATATTGGACATGTAATCACGTTTTCAACTAATGTTGCAAAATTTGATGCCATGTAATTTATTGACGAAAATTATAGCGAGTAGATTAGAATCTAGAAAGCAAATGAAGAAAGTACATTTGATATGAGTATTGAAGATTGCTTTCCCAGAAGATTCATTCTCGCATGAGGGCCCGACTAGATCTGATCATATTCTATCGGGCTCAATCAAGATCCCATAGGAAAATCGTCGGACTCCAGCTTTGATGGCCTACGGTTGGGTCCCCAGTATCGAATCCGGTGATTTCCGAGAGTCGGAATCCGGGAGCAAGGATTCTGACAACTGTCGTCAGGAACCTGTCCGCATTTCATGAATATGATAAGATCTTGACGAGCGCGAGTGACTTGGTTAATCAGAGTATACAACTTCTTAGAACTTTCGTGATCAACGCGGACTATTTCAACAACAACTTTTAAAAATTTCCGATTTAAGTGCTTAAATGTTTGTATATGTATGAAATGGAAGAGGATAAATTTTGCATCGAACATCGACAGATACTCGTCTGATCCTATTTGAAATAGATGGAAACCTTATATTAGGAACCGACAATCGGATGTAATGTGGAATTCGTAAGAATTCAACACTCGGACCCGATGTTGATTCTTCAGCCCCGGAATCCCATCGAATTCAATCACCTGGATTGTGAGTACCACTTATTGAAACGTTTCTTTTAGTTAATTTATAAATATGGAAGATACTAAGGAGTACAGTCAACGTTTTCAATATAGCAGACTAACGAAGGAAACCTCCCAAGGTGACCTCCGTTAATTTCAATGAACATTTTCTCATAGATACTACACAATGCCCGAGTAACAACCCTATAATGATTCGGATTCCTAGCGCTTCCTTTAATTTTGTATTAAACCACCAGATAAGTACAATAAGCGAATTTCGATCTGAAAATTTGTTCATCGATAGGTCTACTGATTAGCAGAATACCCTGAAATTTTCAGCCACTACATATGTATTCTTCCAAAAATATTTAATTTTTGAAATACAGGCCATTTTTCCAAAAAAAAATAAAAAAAAACTGCGGATTTCTGAGAAGGTAAATATCTTTAGAAGAATACGAATATAGTGGCTGAAAATTTCAGGGTATTCTGCTGATCAGTAGACCTATCGATGAACAAATTTTCAGATCAAAAGTCGCTTATTGCACTTATCTGGTGGTTTAACACAAAATTAAACAAGAGCATAACTTTCAAAGAAAGTGCCAGCAACCCGAATCATTTTAGGATTTGTACTAGGGCATTGTGCAGTATCTATTGAAAAAAAATCATTAAAATCTATTTGGGTCACCTCGAGAGATTCCCCTGTAAATTTTCGTCTATCTTGTTCGACTGAAAATTGGTTGAAAGAGTGTGAGCGTGCGTGCTGGACTACTCTTATCGTTAACAAACGCATACAAGTAAACATAGGCTCAACTTTACTCTCTTGAGTTATGAAAGTTGCCGTCAATAATTTTAGATAACAAAAAGGTATTAAAAAATTGGCTGCAAGAACTGAGAAAACGATCAATATACTAGAATCCAATTGAATTATCTTTTTCAAACAAAAAACTATTGTGTTTAACCCCTCGCTTAAAAAATATGTCGACGAGTTTTCCCTTCTCTTCGTCAACTGAATTTCAAACAGCATAAGTTAAGCGTAAGCAGATCATTCAACGGTGAAAAGTCGTAGATTCATCATTGCTTCTCATGCTTATCACTGCGTACATTGTCGAACAGGTTTATGGGGGCTTGTAAATACAGTGAAATTGAGAACAGTGAAAAGAAAATCTCAAGTTTCTTATATACTTCACTCTCTTCATGTTTGTAGGTTGTTAAATGAATTTCATTCTACGAAAAGAATCATCGAGAAATTTGAAGAAAGCAATTTTAAAAGCACTCTGGCTTTGTTGGATTGTTCTTTCTTTCACTCACTCTCCACATTACCAATCTATTTCTTCTCATGTAGCGTATTCTTTACACATTGATTTTTGAAGATTTCTTTTTATCAGAAAACTAACTGTGACTCTTACTTGTAGACGACAGGATGCTTTCACAAACAGAGGCGATGGAAGTCGAATTGGGCGAAAGATTAGCTAAAAAAACTGTGACAAGTTAGTTGTGTTTCTACCTTACCATACTTATGTCAGTTGTGGAATATAAAAGACATAATTCAGTAGTTGTTTCGTTGCTATCATATAGTGCATTAGTGAGATTGAGATGTACGGGTCGTTGATTTACATTATAAAACGAATTAATTTAATAATCAGTGGACAATGAAAACTTTGAACTTAATTTTAGACGAATTTTATTAGATTCACTTCTATTGAGATGCATACAGTTTTGATACACCCAAGAGCACGACGAGCATTTTACAAGGTTTTCACTCATAATTATTGAATAGAAAATCATTGAATTGAATGTTCGTGTGCAAAACGCTAATCGTGGGTGAATCTCATAGGCTACAAAAATAATGATACTGACTACGCAAGTTAGGGGTTTCGAAGTATCTTAAGATAGTGAACGCCAGAGAAACTTCACTATGTTACGGGTATGATTTTCTGTAGTTATCGATCTACTCTTAAAATTTATACACACGAACTGACATCCTATGGTCAATATCGCTAAGTAAAAAGAGATAAGATCTCAATAAAAAGTTAGAATATGCTATTAGTTCAACAATATCTCGCATAACAAATATCGTGTTGGTGAAAGCGCACGTTATACTTTATTTAATTATCCAAAAATCTGTTCTTATAACATTTTCCACAGTGCTTATATAGTATCCCGAGCTGACCGAGAAGAAGGAATGCATCAAACAACAAGTAGGGACGCATCATGTTAGGCACACTCGAGTGAACCTAGAGATGAAGAGACATACTTAATGATGAAATAAACACAAGGGTAGTCTGAAGATAAGGAAGAAACAATAAGAAAATTCAATTGAAGGACAAAAGTAAGAAGGACGTGTAACAATAACAAGAAGGAGAGAAAAGTATGTATCAATAGTTTGTTTGTAAACCTACTCACATGAAATTGAGACAATTTTACTGCTCGCTTTTTCATTCTGATAAGATGTGCGTATGAGCATTGAATTTTTACTTGCCCGTATGTGAAAGTATGAGTTTTTTTCTCAAGGAAGATGATTTTTACGTTATACATCGCATCACTACCCAAACCTGTGATGAAGAAATTAAACAAACAAAAGAGTCTATGATTAGGTTCTCATTCATTTAAAACGTGCTGCATCCATGTAAAATAGAATCTGAAAAAATCTGATCATAATCGATTTTTTGGGGATTAGAAATCTATTTTGGTGACACTGTTATAATCCTAGTTTAAGCATTATTTTGATAGATAAAAACTGATTATAATCGATTACTTTCGAATCTATTGCAATCTATTATTCCAAAAATCGATTATAACCAATTTTTCTATCGAAGTAATGATTAAACTAGGGTTATAACAGTGTCATTAAAATAGATTTCTAATCATAAAAAAATGGATTCTAATCAGATTTGTTTTTACATGGATATCTGTTACTTACTTTCCACCAATTCTAATTCATGTATTCCAGATCATGCGTCTTAATCTATTGTTATCTGTTAATCCATTATAACCTATTCTTACCTGTTAATTCATTTTAATCTATTCTTACATTGCAATCCATTATAATTTATTATTTCCTTCAAACCGATTTTAATTCATTATCAATATTATAATCCAATTTAATCATTCGTATCGAAAATATGCGTTGTTCTCAGGATTCGAATGCAGAACCCCTATCTTTCAATGATTTTTTAGACGCCAGATATTATCAATTAGTTGAGTGTGAACCATGATAGCTCTAATACAGTTAAGGTGGAACCCCTATTTAAATTGTTTCCATTGAGATGGTGCAATTACTTCAGAAATCAATTAAAAAGGATTATAGTAGAAAAATGATTAAAGTTGATTATTCTGTGTAGTATATTAGAATTTAGCCATATAATAACGAATTTTGCATATTTAGCTTTATTGGCAGGATGGTTGCAGACTAGCAAGTATTTTTTTCTTGAAATTTTCATTAGGTTCATTAACAAATATGCAATAGCTAACGATTTTCTTTTTCTCCGAAAATTGATTTGAAAGCTGAGTTTCACAGTTGACGAGCCATCACACACAAAGGAGGTTCGGATACAAAAAAATGAATGGATTTCCGTTTTCTTAGCATTTCTCATAATTCGTAGATTATAAAATACTTGATTAAAGAGTAAATTTAACTCGCTTTAAAAAAACGTTCTCTCTAAAACAGCTCAATCGCTAAAACATTTCATGAACATGCTCACATATATACACATGAAATAGAGCCCGAACATATCCGATATCCGCTAACTTGTAATCACAACGAAGCCACGATAAAGACTACATTTACAATGGTTTGAGAAAAAAAACATTCCAGGAACCACTCATCGAATCAATCAAAAAGAAGACCTCTTTCGATTTATTTCTAAGCATATATTTCATGAAAATGACTACGGCAGATTATATTTTCGTGGACCATTTCAATGTAACGTACTGGCGGCCTTCAATCAAATATTCTTGCAATTAATCACTTTAATTTTTGCGGACTAAACGGATTTTAACCAATGATTCCTGCAACCGATTACAATAGATTTGATTTTTAATCGGCTAATTTGATTTTCATGGGTGGAATGGATTTTAATTGAGTATTTACGAAATCAATCCTAATCGATGCTATTTTAAATTGATTTAGGCGGATTATTCTGATTAAAATGGATTTTAATTGATTAAAAAACATGAAAATCGGTTTTAATCGAGTATTTCATTGAAGTTAATATGGTATTGAGGATTGTAATCAATTTTTCTTTGTGAAATCAAATTTAATCAGATTTTTCGACCAAATTTTTTACATGGGCACACTAAAAAACAGGATTTTTTTTGAACCTGTGTCGAAGGGAAGAATCTTTTCGATTTCGTATGAATGTAACCAATCCTTTTTGTTCCTGAAAGACATTATCGAATCCGTTTTAAGTTCAGTAGTTTGGTAAAGCATTCGACGAATTCTTCCCTCGTGCACAGGTTTGGTAGAGAATAGGGGTGGCACTTTAACTTTACTTTAAATTTAAAGTTAAATTGAATTTTCTTTTTCATATATATCCCTACCAGGACTGGTTGATTGATGCCAGCTAGACCCTCTACAACCTATGAGACGGCTAAAATACTGAAAAATAAAGCAATTTAAAACGACTTTAAATAACTTTATACTATGATTTTAAAGTTTCAAGTGGTTTAAAGTCGAGTGAAACTAGTTTATTTTTTCATTCTTTTACGTCTCATAGGTTCCAGTTAGCCTAGTGAGCATCAATCGATCAGTCCGGATAGTGATAAGTGTAAAAAAGAAAATTCACTTTAACTTTTAAAAAAAAGTTAAAGTAAACGACTTTAACTTTAACCTTTAAAGTTCAAGTAAAAATACTTTAACTTTAACACTTTACTTAAAGTGTTAAAAGTTAAAGTGCCACCCCTAGTAGAGAACCTATTAATTTGTAAAATATGTCTTATTGTCAGCTTTTCTACTGTCTGGTTAATAGAGAAGACAACCTTGTTTTGAAGGAGCAAAGTTCACAGTAATAGATGATAAAAAAACGATAAGACGCTATACCAACGATAGTGAACTGATAATGAAACAATCGTACATGTGGGGAAAGAAAACAAGCGAACTTATTGGTAAAAACAGTGGAAAACAATATGAGACAACGTTTAAATGATAAAGAAATGGAAAGAAAAGAAGACTTTTGCACATATAGACATTCACGACAGCTTTTAACAAATATTTTCTTATCAAACTCGTTAATTTATCTTGAGAAAGCAAAACGAAAAGCATGCATCTGGGAAGAGAAAGAAGATGAAAACAAAAGGTGGACATACAGTAATGAAGATCGCAACGTTCAGACGGATAGGAGGATTGATAAGAACTGAAATTTCTAGGGCTGCAGATATCTATGAAAACCAGCAATTAGAAAAGAAAAGGAAATAACAGAAATGATTAAATAAAGCATAAACAACTTCATATAATTGAGACTAGTAGAGTTCTTGAATAAGTATATGTAATAAAACCACGAGACTAATAAAATGGAGCTGGTGACTGAGTGCTCACCAGCATCATTCACTTGTCTGCTCTAGAATATTTCTGAAATTCATTCATAGAAACTAGAAACTCTATCAATACAACTCCCATGTACTGATGGGTTCGTCACGTACAAAATTCCACTGAAATTAATGAACCGAGAACTCTATTGACAAAACTAATTCGTTAACATTAGTTCTGCTTTACAAAAACATATTATAGACATTATTTTTACAAACTGTAAAAACAACGTAGAATACTAAATTCTTAAACAGTTTATTAAGTTGCAACGTGTAATAAACCCTCTTTTCCTCATTTGGGATTTCCCTAAGTCCTTCTGAAGGGTCTTAGAAATTAATAAATGTTCCTCGAAAATCTTTTGAGGAGTATGTCGAAAATTTTAATGAAACCTACTCACTAAAATAAGAGTACAAACTACTCTTAAGATAGAATAATGTTCCAACTCACGTTGTCAATTCTTTCATTTACGATCTGAAAGAAAAAGAAGTAAAATAATATCGTTTTCAATATTTAGATAAAGCTTAAGATGTTGATTCTGGTTTGGATTTCTAAAAAGAAAATGAAAGTATTTTTTCGATAAAATAAAGTTCAAATTTACTTAGTTCATTGTTTCTTTCGTTTATTATCTGAAAAAGAGGAAATTATTTTGATTCCAATATTTTGATGGAACCTACGAGGATTATCATATTTGGTTGAAATGAAGATATAGAAAGGATTGTTTTAGCTGAATAGCCCAATGAGACTGCTATCGTTGCTGAGTCTAACTTTGATCCTAAATTCGAAAATGAACGCTCTGTTATAAATTGTTTCAACTGTTACGTAAGATTCAAGTCCGCAAAAAATGGCACTTTCTCGGAAATTCGAAAGGGGATTTTCGGACTTCGCAAACGGAAAACATTTCCCGGATTCACGCTGTCAACCCTTGATTGGTTTTCAAGCAAGAAAAAAAGGTTGTGAAGTCTTCGAAATCTTTAATTGGTTTCTGATAGTAGCGATATCCGACACCTTTTTGTTTGTTTAAAATAGGTTTTAAGGGTTTTCGAAGAGTATCAGGAAACCGTATTGATGAGTTGAAAGAGAAACAGTCGTTTTTTTAACAGCGAAGAAATGAAATCATTTAATTACTAAGTATGGTTAAGGACCCATGTCGATCAAAACGGACCACAGTAAACAATCGTCACAGTATCGTAAAAGGTCGTTTTTACATCGTATTCCACGGTTAAACGACCATTTTAAGCCCTATTATGGCGTTTTAACATGGCCCGTATTACGGCCGTACACGGACACCGTATACACGCCGTAAAGCACTCGTAGAGACAGCGTAATACTACCATATTCTATAGAACACATGGCTGTATTACTGGCCATGTTAAAACGAGATAAAACGACGCCGTAACGGGCCGTATTTTCATCTTATACGACCGTTTACGGATAGTTCTGTTCGACCTGTGAGAGGACGTCTGATGACCATGGGATGAAAGGGGGCAGTATTCTTTGAAGGAATGGTACTTATTATCGGTTAAATTGAACTCTGAATTTTGATCTTCATATGCAAAGGCGAGGATTAGTGAAAAGTTATTATGAGAACTTGATTTGGATGCATGAAGCTCGTTAGGTTTAATGTTACGATCCTATCGATTGTTTAGATTTTAATATTACTTCTTTAGTTGTGTGTACGTGAATGGGGTATGTTTTATTTTAATTCATGAGAACGTTGAAGGTTTTTTTCTGCTACTTGCAACATGAAATGTTGTTGCCCAAGGTTGAGAAGTACGGATCAGTTTCCATAGGGTGTGGGCCGAAAAAGAACGGAACATGGAAACAGTATTCCGACAGAAACGCTCATGAAGTTGATCGGAATCTAAAGGGAAAAAGTCTGAACATTTTCTAGCATAACTAAGGTTCTTTCATGTTTCGGTGATTTTCCTGGTATACACAGCTCGTACTTGTCGATGTACATAAAAGAAGAGGAAAAACTAGCAAAAGTTGATCGCTGGGATCATTCATTGGAAACAGAATTACCATAAGAAAAAATAATTGAAGATGTGAAGCTTACTGATAATGATAATAAGATTGATGTTCAACTATAGAGAAGGTAGGCACAGATTCTTCCCGTGAGGACAAAAAGTACTTCAATAGTTGACAAAAATATTTTTCTGTTCAATTTCATACATTTTAGTTGTAGATTTCAAGTGCGATTTAACCAATGAAATAGTAACATGTAGTTTTTCTAAAACGAATTCGGTATGTAGGCTTTCAATGCTTTTGAAAATTTCCTTTTTTTTGTTGGTAAAAGTCAACCGATTTCAGTCCATGCATG
Organism: Rotaria macrura; assembly: GCA_900239685.1. Lineage (NCBI taxonomy): Eukaryota > Metazoa > Rotifera > Eurotatoria > Philodinida > Philodinidae > Rotaria > Rotaria macrura. The sequence continues at coordinate 1,142 of OENT01001903.1, read as the reverse complement.
GTCATCAATACTTAGAATAAGGTCATTCGGATCACTTGAAGCCTCTTCTGTGCATTAATATATCTTTAATAGTATGAATTAGAGCTGAGCTTAACTTAAATAAATTCTATTCGTATTCTTATAATACAAGATGAGCTATAAGTGGGCTTAAGAAAGTATGCATGTAGTCCTATTGAAAACTGAGGTTCTAGTTCAAATGTTTTACATGTGTTTCCAAAACTATAATTAGCAGCTGACTATTCGTTCAAATTCGAAGTTGGAAGAACTGATACATGGCTTACACAGGTATTTATTCTGAATCTATTCGACTTTGTCCCCCCCACCACCATATTTTTTTCTTTGTGATCTTTAGTAAGTTTTAAAAAAAGAATAATTTCACTGACCTTTTTGATTAATTGATTCAGGGATCATGATTTTGTTGTATGTTCACAATCCTGTAGCCATTCCTATCGATTTTTTTTGATACTCGACATCTGTTGCTTGTTTACCTCTTGGTTATAGATTTTAGAAAGAAAGCATGGAAAATATACATTTTATTAAGAAAAATATCTCACATATGGAGGATTCAATGCGATAAAATGATACCACTGAAAGAAAATTATGATCTTTGTTCTTAAAACAAAAATACCGGCTGCAGACGGCCGACTGACTGTTTGGTACAATATAAAGTCCACCGATGACTGACATATGGTACAGAGCGATAATAAAACGACGTTAGTATTCTTATCTAAAGGTATAAGTAAAGTGCGAGATATGTGATTTTTGATATTATGAATCTAGAAGTACATGCGGACAAACGGCATACATACAATGTAATTATAATAATTCTTTCAATAAAAAATATTCTATTTTGTACATGAATAGTTCTAAAATTTTGCGTGTGATAAATTTAATACAGAACACTTACCATCTCCGAGAAGCCATCAGATACTTATTCTAGTACAGCCCATGTAAAAACCAAACGCACACCGGACGCGTTTAAACGCGCTTTAACCGCGTTTAGACGCGGCTACAGTAACAAATGTAGATAAAACGCGTTCAGGCGCGTTTCACAGCCGCATCTGAACGCGTTCAAATCAATGATCGCATCTAGACGCATCTAGATTCGAAACGCGTTACGTAATTGTAAAAATGAAAACGCA
>OENT01001902.1:0-25258 GCA_900239685.1 Rotaria macrura | reverse complement strand
CTGCAGAGTTCCCATACTTCCAAAGGTCTGTAGAGTTCTCATTACCACTGAACTCGCACAGATTACGGAGTCCCCATTATTCCCGTAGTTGCCAATCTTTCCCTGGTTCCTGCATTTCCCAGAGTTGCTTTTGTTCGAAGGATTTCCAAAAACCCAAAGGTTACCGAAGTTCGCAGGATGCACTAAGTTCGCTTAGTCTTTCGAGTTCCCAGTGTTTCCATGTGATGATTATATGCCGGAGATCAAAGACTGTAGAGTTCCGTAGTTCGAAAATTCCGTAGTGTCCCTAGTTACACCGGACCCACAAGGATTAAGGAGTCGCCATTGTCTTTATAGTGGGAAACCGTTCCCTTTTTTTGGCAATTTCAAGAGTAGCCATTATTCGAAGGATTACCGGACTATCTAGAGTCATCACTTTTCTCAGGGCTCCCTGAGTTCTTTTAGTTTTCCTAATTATCTCAGTTTGCAGATATCCGAGATATTTTTGACTCGCTGGTTTTGCCGTTGTTCGAATGGTTTGCAGAGTTCTTAGAGATGCTAGATTTACAGAGGTTTTCCCTAGACTGAAAGGATAGGGTCTGGAAACGGGAATTCACCTGTGTCCGTCAGTCCGTCTGTCCGTCTGTCTGTCTGTCTGTCTGTAACAAGCACAAATCACATGGCCCAAATGACCATTCCTGTGGCGCAAATGACCATTTCAATGGAACAAATGACCATTCCTGTGGCACAAACGACCACTTCTGTGGCACAAATGACCATTTTTATGGCACAAATGACCATTTCTGTGGCAGAAATGACCATTTCAATGGAACAAATGACCATTCCTGTGGCAGAAATGACCATTTTTTGGGACAAACGACCACGTTAATAGCACAAATGGCCATTTTTACGGTGCTTTCGATGTTTGAATTGATGGAAGGGAAACGCCAAATAATTCCTTCCCAGTGATGAAGCCCAAGCAGGAAGTGTCCCCTATGGAATTTTGAGGCTACCATCGTTATGTTTCTGGTTCTGGCGAGTTGGTAGTTAGGTGAGACCTAACCAGCCTCCTCCCCACTAGGGATGCAACGAGTCTGAACTTTTGTGTAGGGTTCGGAGACCGATCCCTACACAAAAGTTCGGGGTTGTTGCCCTCCTGCGTTCGACTTAACAAAGTCTTCGAGCCCCCTGACATGATTTTTCAAACATGGTTCTGATCTACCCGAAAACTTGAGGTCCCTGCCCCCATTCCAATCCCCGAATTTGGCTGTTGCCGCTCTTCGTGCTTCGCTTTGTGTTTGCGTTGTTTCTGATTCATTTTCGTAGGAAAATGTTCATTGTTCGCTTGTTCCTTGCCTCGTTTCTGCTTATTTGACTCCCCCCGTGTCTCCCATGAACTAATGCTCTCGTTTCTTTGAAAATTCAGGATCAAATTCTGACACAAACAACTAATTTTCACTCCAGTTGAGGTAGTTCAAGTCGTAACACCTATCAGTCTGGGGCCCAGTGAATCGACTTTTGATGTCGATGAACGTTACTTGTTATATTCTCTATTATTGGCATATTGGTCACTCTCCCACGCTTTCTAAACTTCACAGGGTTCCCAGTTCTTTAAGAGAGGGTCCATGAGACCGTCGACCAAGCCTGCATACGAAAAAATTTAGATTTTGGAATAAGGTATAACATTCGAAAGCCCGTACAAAGTTACAGTTGAACCCAAACTTTAAGCTTTTCCTAACGTTCTTATAAAGAGTTATGAATTCAACTTTAACACACCCTCAGATATGATTGGATAAATTAAGGTAAAATGTAGAGCATACTTTTCAACACTTTCTGTCAACGTATTTTACTTTTGGGAAGTACTATTTTTGCCTGAAAATGACGAATTTGAATAGAGCTATCAGATACACTACCATAGAGCAAGAACTTCCAATATAAATGATGTAGTTGAAGTGTTATTTCTCACTTGGAATGCACAAAAAGTGACTATTTTTTATGGAAAGTTCTTTATTTTTCATGTATAATGACATCAAGATAATTGTTCCCCAGAAATATTCTAGCCTAAAACGATAGCCCTTGAAAATCTGCATCTTTTCGTATACAAACTGATGAAATAGGGTTGGGTATGCTAATTCAATTGTTCACCACAAGTATAGAGATGATACGGTCTTTTTATATTGTCGGCATTTTTCTTTGCCATTCTTAGAGTTTTATCTTATTATTTTGACCAAAGATGCATAAATATGATTTTGAAACTGTTTTCAATGTCAAAATATGAATCTATTAGTCTTCTAAAAAGCTAGTTAGCGCAGCCCCGTGGGTGCTAAAATGTGGAACTCACAGATCTATTGATTCATAACGCAAATAGAAAATACAGAAAATGTAATCTCACGAATTTTTTGCATCATCTTTCTCTGATAGGCGCCCTATTTTTCATTTTCATTGTTGCTATTTGCTCGTTAGTTACCATATTTCGTTGTTCATTTTTCTTATTATAAGCATGGAAGTAAACGGTAAACAACGCTGTGATATAAGGCGATAATATAATGCTGGTTGCTGCTTCTGTAATGGAATAATAAATTGGTTTCTATGGTCTGTAATTGGGGGTGGGGGTCTGTAACCAAGGTATTTGTCTGTAATGGAGGGGGGGGGGGAATATCAAAATTCTCACTCTTAAACTTCCACTCACTATTTTCTTCGACAAAATATGTGAGTTCCACAAAACTACTTTCTCATATCAATGACTCATTTCAAGACCCTAATACCTCATAATTTGCAAGATAAACACTGATCACTAGGCATGTCACAATCCCAATATAGTATTGAGGCATTGGTATCGTGGGGTATGAGTATCATCTTGTGTAGTAAAATTTCGAAACAATAGTTTGTCATAAAGTATTTCTAGTCAATGCTGCGTTATTGGAATATTGAACCTAGAAAGTCAGTAATTTTGAAACAAGATAGTAATTCGACTTTTTTGAGAAAAAGTTTAGTCTCCGCCTAAAATCCATTCAAATCGGGCTGAATTTCTGTGGCATTGTAGTAGATGAATAACTCCTCTATTAGCTCCCGCGCCCCTCCCCCCCCCCTATTCTCATAATAAGAGCCACTGGGTGTTGTATTATGTCCTGAACACCGTTTTGAAAATTTCGCCTATTTCTGCTGCGGAGAACACTAATTTACTATTGAACGAAGCCTCCAGGAGCGTGGAAGAGTGTCTTCTTTTATATTGTGTGTAAGGAGGGGGGCTGTGGTTAGGTTCGCTTGAAAAAGCTCACGAAACGTTGGTGGTTTACACATGCTAAAGAATGAAATTGACTGTGGAACCAACCACTATTGGGCAAATGGACAGCAATCAAGGTATAAGTTAATATACATATAATTAATTTCAACTCAGAAGAAGTTGAGAGAGTATTTTATAACATCTCCCTCCGCGGGAATAGAAGGCCACGCTATATTAGAAGATCACCCACAAGAAAGGTTTCACATGAAATAATAGAAAGTTATACAATTCTCAGGCGATTCTTTCAGGTGTTCGAAGAATTTTTGAGGATTAAGCCTTTAAAAATCTGATTATCAATAAAAAGTCAAGGTTTTCTACGTAAAACTCCGTATTCATAGTAATAAAGCCGGTGGTATGGGACTAGACTGAAAAACACCCGTTTTAATGTGGAGAAGCGCCTTGAGAAACCCTCGTTTTTTAAGAAAATCCAAGCTAAAGAATAGTCCGCAATAGGAACCTAGGAGCATCATTCCGGTCAGGGATGGAACGGTGATTCCCGTAACCGGTAATACCGATTTATGCAAGGTATTTAAGGGTGAAAATAACCGGTCGCTGCCCTAACCGTCCTATGGCCTTTGAAAGACCTTTTTTGGCTTACTTTGGTTTATACCGGTGGGATTAGGCGAATAACGGCTACTATCAGTGTATGCTGGATAGAACTATTTACTGGTATGAACCAGTGATATGTAATTCATTGCCATCATTACAAATGTAGTCTATACTGGTTTATACCGGCTTATAACGGTTACCGATTGTAGCGGTTATCATCACTGTTGCATCCCTAGTTCCTCTCATCCGAAAGGACATGGAAAACGGTATGCAGCCGCTACGAAATGACATCAAATGGCATTAATTTTCACCCTATTTGAAGTGATCCGTCAGCTCGCTTTACAACCGTTTTTGCGAAGCACAAACTAAAAAGAGTCTTGAAGCGTTTATGGAAAAAACTTTGCACCCACCAACCAGCGTCGTTCCCACAGACTATTACAGACAGGGTTTGAGGGTGACACAGACCGCTAAAGACAGCGTTCCAAGTTGTCACCAACGGTTATAGATATGGTTCCAGAGTATCAAAGAACGCCTCCAGAGACAATCATGAACCGTTTCAGACGTCTACAAACAGGCTATCACAGGTTATATATTACCAGGATCTCATTATAATATAGAGGGAGTCTTCTCTTGTGAAAAGACTACGAAGTATACTCCATAATGAGCACGAAATACTCACGAGACCAGGCAGAGATCCCAAGTTTTAATAAGTTTAGTAAAAGTTGGTTCATCGTGCTTCAAATTTGAATCCGTCAGGGATTGCGCTAACAGAAGTTTTTGCTACAAAGCGACCATCGCTTTTAACACTATTCCATTGGTTTTCCGAGTTAACAGAAAACGGCGCCGTTTTTTAAAGTTTTACATCTTTTGTGGAACTCACATAGATTTTCGAAGAAAATTGTGAGTGAAAGTTTTAAGGTGAAGATTTTGCGGCATCCAAACCCCTCCCCTCCCATTACAGAAATCAACGAGCGCAAAAAATTTATTTGTAGTATTTCAAAAACTAACACTGTAAAAACATCGCAAGTCAAATTGCTTTAATATAAATGTTCGTATCGTCTTTTAATTGCAAACACTGTATGATTTTTGTGCTTCAGTTCAACGACGCATTTAACAGATCTTTGATCAATGCTGTAGATTTAACGCATAGATATAGGAGACAGAGTTTGGCAATGCATCCGATGATAATGATGTTTAAAAATTCGTATTGAAAGAAAAAACTGATGCGAAAAAAATTAAAATTAAAAGAATGATAGCATAGTGAATTGTAAAAAAAGCGCCACTTTGAAAATTCTATTCGAAAAAAATACGAAATAAAAAAGATTGTTTTCATGCCGATCGATTATCTTAAACCTAAAACTATAGTATACTAAGTTATTTTTGACGTAATCAATTCTGCACGATTATTGCTAGAGAAATTAATATGAGGCAATCATTTTACAGATGGACGACAAGATCATGTTCGTAGTGAAAGTTTATAAGAGTATGCTTCATTAGTAAAATTTAGCCTCAATAGGAAGTCTCGATTGTTACGTATGTAAACGATGAATTGCTGATGCATTGTGTTTTCGTCTCGTTCATGTAAAAATGCGATTATTGCCATTTTTATCATGATGCTGCGTCCTTAATACAGCAATTCATTGTATTTCAATAGGAGTCGATTACAAATTTTTGAAAAAATGTTTGAATTCAGTTGATATTCATTTTTATAATGAGCTTTCAGAATAATTCAGTTAAAATAAACAACTGTAATATCGAACATATCTACTAGATTTTCTTCACTTACTTCTTTCATTAAGGAAAACTGTTTTTTTCTGAAACATTATGTCAATATTCTATCTCTAGACTAATGACGATTATGTTTAGTTATACGTACTCTATAAACCAGAACAATCTGGCTCAATTAAAAAATATTTTGAAAAAGCTTTTTGATACCTCTTTGATTATATTGATCACCGTCAATAAGCGCAATCAGGATTGATCTGTATTTTTCACCCCTTGTATAGTTTTTACCATACTTTATTACAAAAAAGAATTACTAGTCCATAACGTGTTCTTTTTGCGGAATACGTGAATTCCACATTTCAGCTACAAAGTAGCTGCGCTAACAAGCCTTTTAACGCCATTTCAAGCCGTTTTCTTCCACCTGGGAAGCCACCTTTGAAAGAGCGATATGAATTTTCGTCATAGAAACCCGTGGCCTCTATTTATTAAACGTCCTCAGGTCTTTCAATATGGATCAAGGTCTAGTACATGCCCATTTAAAGAAGATAGGTTCAAAACATGACTTTTGGGCATTAATATTGATGAGTTCATTCCTTTCTTTTTCACATTACCTGAATCATATTGGCTAGATGTTCGTATAGGCTACTCAGTAATGTACTCAAAGAAAACAAAATCAAAGCTGACTAGAGGGTTCAATGCTCTTTCTCTGCCATAAGTTCCCTAAACCAATCAAGCAGCCCTACACAAAGAGGTGAATATTCGACTGATCAGATTACATGATTACTCCTATTACGCAGGCTAATATTCAACTGAGAAAGTTATTTTATCTGCGGTTCCCTGTAACCATTCTTGAGGAAAGAATTAAGCAAACATCAAGGGCACCTCAAGGTAGTGTCTAGTGGATCTGACGAAGATATCTGCTCAATATTGGGTGATCCTCTAAAGAAATTCAGGTCGTCCTTGGAACTCCCTGTGAGAACGTATGGCATCTCAGCAAGGTTTCCAGTGGATTTTAGACAGATCACTAAGAGATGCTGAAGAGGGTTGTGTTGGATTTCTGAGAGGTCCTGGTGAATCCTAGGGAGGTTCCTAGTGCATCTAGAGAGGGTCCGTGTTCTATCTATGGAACATATATACGGGATCTCGCAAAGTTTATATTAAAATGCGTTACAGATCGACTCCAGATCCCGCAGGGGAACGTTGAAAGGCCCAAATGTTAAACCCCATTAACTTCAAGAACATCTGCCAGAGACTCTCCAGAGTTTTGCTACAGCCCTTCTTGACATCCCATAGCTGTTCCATCAAGTACTCAAGAGGCCTCGCTATGATTCCACTGCAAACCTGTGAAAAAATTTCCTAGACACGTCCCATATATCCTACACGGGTGGCACATTTTCTTTAATTTTTATTCAGGTAACTACAACAAAGTAAGTGATATAGTAACGTATGTAAGAGTAAAGTAAAAGTAAAGTACCATTGCTTATCCCCTAGATACTTATTTCTCATAAATTAGAGAGTTGCCTATAATCCACTTATGGCTTTGTGTGGATCCCTTATGGATCTCATTGAGGTTCCATAGAAACATAATTAAGATCCCACAGGACATCCATCAGCTCTCATAGAGACCTCGCTAACATCCAAAATATATATCTGTAAGATCCGTTAGGGACTTTGTAGTGATGGGACCGGTTCGTTCTCCAACCGATTAGAACTGAACCGAACCGAAATCGGTTCGGTTTGAAATTTTGGAATATTCTGTCAGCTCGGTTCGGTTCCACGTATTCGGAACTGATTTCGTTTAAAAAATATTCTCATACATTTGTTAACCTGTCGACTAAAAGTTAATGAGCAAAGTATATCTATATTATCTGATGGTATATAAATGAATATACAAATGGCAAGATTAACTAATTCATCATTTTTTAATTTATTTTATTCAAAAGTATTGTGAGGCTGCCGACCGCGTTGGAAAGGTCATCGTTATGAACACTCAATTTAGACTAAAGAAAATTACACATAATATATAGAAGAATTTTTATCTTTCTTTCTCTTCTGCACATTGCACCACGAAGGGGAGAAATTCGTTTTCTCAGTGCGATGTTCATAACTGAACGAGAAATAAAAATAAGAATAAAAATTGTTCTACGTATTATGTGTAATTCTCTTTCATATAAAATTAGTGCTGATATTGGACAAGATCGAAAACTTCATAATGTTTTTGAATAAAATAAATAAAATGATTGATGAGTTCATCTACTTCGAAGGCAGTTTAGTACATTTTTATGATTTAGCCTACTGCTTCGAAAACCTTCAGTCATGAGTGATAGTTCTGTTCATCGCTCAGTATACACTTTTACAGACAACATTTCAGCAGGAAGCACTTCTGTCTATATAATATTAAATATCTCTCTGTCTTGAATTTTAAAATCTTTAAAATACAGCAAGAAAGTTAGACAAAATTATCTAAGTAATATTTCAAAATGGATGACGTTACTAAGATTTTCAGAGTTTCCAATTTCAGACAGTCATAGTGGTTATTACCTCTCAAAATGTAAAAACCGAATAAAATTTAGAATTTCGACAAAATTGCTATATTTTGAAGGACAACTGTTTCCTTTTTAATAGATGTATTTCCGATCATCATTAGGCTACTATTTTGAATGGCTTCGTCAATCTGAATTGATATACGACAAAAGTAAAGAACAAAAGCTGGAAAGTGTATCATATTTAAATAATTTCTCGAACTTAGGTTACATGACATTTTCACACAACTTCCTTCAATGAACAATGACATGCTAGCTGAAACAAATCCTACTCTTTGGACTGAGCGATGAGAAAAATCTAATGATTCGTCCTTCATTTTGAAAGAAATTTGCTATCCACTAAAAGTACACTGCAGTCTTTTCCAATTGAAACATATTTCTAACATAAAAGAGAAAATACTCATCTTTTAAAACTTTTCTGCATCTTATTTTTCTAAGTCACTCTTAGAACTATCAGAAGTATTATAATCTCGTCGTCTATAAATATTTATAAATGAGTTTCTTTGCAAAAAAGAGCGGAAATCGACAAACGTTCTTTTATCTTTTAATCGGTTCAGTTCAGTTTGGTTTAAGAGTTTTTCGGTTCGGTTCGTAAAAACTACGAACCGAATCCATCACTAACACTGACTCTAATAAATAATTCATATGTAAGTATAGATTGATACGAACAAGCTTGTTAATGCAGCCCCTTTGGGACTGAAATGCCGAACTCATATAATACTTTCGTAGAATATTCTGAGTCTTTTGTGTGTCTGTAATTCCCAGTGAAAAGACATTGGATTATAGAAGATTTGAGTAATTATAATCGGATTTTTCTGCTCCGGAATACAAATTATAATCGATTGTAGATCAAACAATAATCTTAAAAATCCGATAAAACTTTAATTAAAGTCCTATAAAATCCAGATCATATGATTTTAATCAAACATACATGATTCTAATCGAAATTTACTGGATTTTTAAGATTACCGTCTGATTAAAAATCAAATTATCGTCCGTTTCGACGATTGAAATCAATTGTAGTGCTATAGTTTGGATTTTTTACAGAAAAACCGGTGAGAATTTATTTAAATCTCCCGTAATTTGTTATTTTTTCACAGGGTAGGATGGCAAAGGAAAAAAAGCAGATTTATTGGATTTTAAATCAATTTTAAATCAAAATAATCAAAAAATCAATGACTCGATTCAAATGATTAAAGCCGGTATCTTGGTTTTTCTGAATATCAGTATGGAGAAGACCAGTTTAAACCGGAATTCTTGATTTCTGTGATTTTTGTGAAATTTTTGTTCTATTTGTTGATTTTTCTGATTTAAATAAAAAACAAATAAAACAGAAAATAATGAAATACAGAAAAATTACAAAAATCAGAAATTAGCTGTTTTCCTTGGGTTTCGGTCTGTACGTGGAGGATGTATTTAATAGGGGATGGGAAGCTGGAGACAGGAGTCTGTAATGGGGAGCTGTCCGTAAGGGAAGGAGACCCGCAAAAACTACACTTTAAACTTTCACTCACAATTTTCTTCGAAAATAGATGTGAGTTTCAAAAAAACTCAACTCTATCTTGTGATTCCGATATACTCCTACTAAGATATATAATCTGAGTATCAACTTAAATTAAAATGAAGTACTCTTCTCTGCATCCAGATGACACGCATTAAATGACTTGAACGGAAGTATAAATCAACGAGAAATGAAATTTGGTTTAATTTCACATGCCCTCAAACCTGGACTTTGAGAACTAAACATAAAAGTATACAAATAAGTTCGCATTTTTGTTTAGAAGTCATTCAATACGAGATTTCACGTTAGTATAGTTTCTTACAAAATAAAATACTCCTTTACATCTAAATCTCGTTTATCAAACAATCTAAGTATATGTATGCAGTTACTGAAAAATTTTTTCTTCGTTGAAATTACCACAAGCGATAAGCTGACAATGGGAATTAAAAACCAGAAACCCTTTCTTATCTAAGAAAATTCAACTCAACTGAAAATAAGTAAATTAAAAGAATTTCTTCGAACTTTCGCGACAATTTTCTTTTCGTTTATCGGAATCTCTATCGAGAAATATAATGGTACAGTTTGCGGGTGGGTTTTAAGATTTTCAAGTGCTTTAAGAGCTTCAAGAGGTGAAAGAATGCTGCGACTGGGACCGTTCGTAGGGCCTTCTATTGTTCAGATTTCGGGGTTCCTGAAGAGCTCTGAACTGTAAGAATTCGATAACTGTAGGTAGATTTCGATTTTCTGTGTTCATTTTATTTTTCAATCTGATTTTGATTTCAATACCTTCATGCTAACAACAAAACTGCATCTTTATCTTTCGTCAATATTGCTGTCCTTAGTATCTATGCCGATCTATAGAAAAAATAAAAGATATGATTACCGCAAACATATCGACAACCAAATAGGACCACTTTGAAAAATGAATTCGAAATGTGTTTGTTGTATAACGGTATTCAGTAAGCGATTTCAGTACATATAGTTATTAGTTATTATTCCTTTTCGTGAGGATACACAATCTATTTTAATCAACCAAGTGTGACGTTTTTATTTAAAGTTTTCCTTTTTCTCAGTCATACCTGTAATTTAATGTACATCATTTGCCTTTGCCATTCGTTCTCCATTTTGTGTTTCGGCTTCTCTCGGTGAACAGAAACAGAACAATCCATATCTAGGTATTTCTTTTCGTCGATTTAAGGTGAGAAGAAGAGAATATAATGTGACGATTTCTTATAGAAGGATTATTAGTATTTATTCGTATCACACCTTATTTGAAGGCTTCGTATCATACAATCGCATACCGTGAATGCAAAGCACATACTAATATGCGTAAATAAAGGCTAGTAACTAGAAGAAAGGAACCAATGCCCGAACCACTTCATACTTCAACGACAAATTGCAAAGAAAGCACAAAGTCTGAAATAAGCACAGTGTAAAAAGTAAGGATAAACGAAAATCGGCAAAATTCAACCCGCAACGTTACAGAATGGATTTGGATTGTACAGCTACCACGCCTACTGCAGTATTTCCATTTTGCAAGATTCTTTTTAAGTTGAACAGGATAATAGTACCGTCGATTCAACAATTCAACAAAAATCTGTTAGCACAATCCCTTACGGGATTTCCCATGTGTTACATTACGATGGAATTACGAAGCAGTTACAGTGTAGCTGTGAACACACTGTGAACCGTAATTACGAAAAATTACGGCGTGATTACGCGTTGTTACGATGAAAAATTTGCAGTTACGCGTGTCCACGTCACATCTTTCGAATCATATGATAGCATCGGCTGTAGGATTCCCGTTATACTGTTAATTCAATATCCATTCAACTTTTCTATTCATGATTATTGATTATCTCAATGTATTGAATGATAAGTTATATCTGTTTCCTAGAAAATCACTTTATTCGAATCGTAAAAGAGAGAAAATCAAAATAGAAAAATCTTCGATGTTCAAGTAATTGTAATGAAACATGAGATAAGAAGGCTAACTACATAAAAAAATATTGACAATAAAAACAAAGGTGACAGTTCTATTGCTCGTTTAATTCCAATAGATGAGTTTTATAATAAAAGATAACAAGTTAAAATATATTGTTCATTAAGAAACTGTGTCAATGGACTGGTGTTTTTTCTTTGCATTGAGTGTACGACGCTCAGCTAAGAAGACTGTATGAAGCCTCATTCAAATTTTTTCATGTCCGTCTTGATTCAATCGAAATTCATTTCGTACTGCTTCTACAATAGGTAGATTTGTAGCGAAAAATTTACAAATCAACAATTGAATACCTTTCAACAAGAGATATCGTTCGTCTTTTGTTACATCATTTGTCTTCAATGCCAATAACTCTTTAGGTTTGTACACTAGGACCATCAATCATGTCGTATAACGATTGACATGTTCCTTGGTACCACTTCGTTTCAACAGATCGACAGTAAGACCATCAGACGCGATGTACTCTTGAAAATATACAAGAACATATGATTGAACTCTTCTATTCAAGGATAAGAAAATAGAGAATAAACCTATAAAAATTTTTAAGAATGTTTGATCATTGATGGATTGATCTGAATCATTCAATCCGATAAGCAATATATTCATCTACAATATACAAGGAGAAATTATTCTGATGGATCCCAATTGGAAAACTGTTAGTCACTTCGTGTTTTCGAAAAGTCTTTTGAATTTTTGTTGATTAGCGAATAGATATTTCGTCATGGCCTCGGTTCTTTCTTCCTTGATAAGGAGTGGACGAAAATATTGCGACTCGAGTTTAGACATGCTACTCAATAGTTGTTGAAACATAGACGATATCGTTGATCTATGATTAGACTCGCTTATAGTAGAGACCACGCGACAGCCAACAAATGTTGGAGTAACTACGATTGATGATTGGCTATCTTAAACACGATTTGCATCACCTATAGGTTTTACATCTTGTTCCTCCTCAGATGAAATTTCTTCATCATTGGTGTCGTTAAATGAGATCACCGGTGTTTTTTCTTTGTGCGAATGCTTTGGTCGTTTCGGTTTTGAATTTGTGGTATTATTCTGCTGTCGTTTGTTCGATTTATTCAATTGAACAGATTCGGACTGAACAACACAGCATAATGCTGGTGGTGATGGTGAACTTTCTGACAGATCATTGAAATTTCTGTCAGTTGAACTATGAATAGTTCGTGAGATAAACTAAATGAAATAGGAATGAACTTGCTTGTTTTCTTATGTGAATCGTGATGAGAATCATTGTTATCTGTTAAATATAACAGATCGTACAAGAAAAATGATAAATGGGATATATTTTCTTTCGATTTATGAGACTAACCTGAACGAAAATTGGATTTCAAAATTGTTGATGTTGTAACTGGATTAATATTCGACATATTACCTTAAGAGAATCGAAGATTTAAAGTTCAAGTTTTCTCACCGTAAAGAGAATTACTTCCGAAGGGACTTTTATTCAATGTTGTCATGGTCGATGTCGTAGCTACGAAAAAGCAACGAACGAGAGAAGTTTAGAAATCCACCGAGAACAAAATCACTCGCTGGTTGTTTCGATCGATTTTTATTGGATCCTTGTTCGCAGTCACTTTCAATTTCGGGATGCAAGTTTTTCTTTACCAATCGATCTGCCGCTCGGCTGCATTAATCAAGAGTTCCTATGTAAATCAATAAAAGAAGAACAGGTCATATATATGTAAGGATATTTTTGAGTTCCTAGATTGACGTTTCATGAGAATGAGATTTGAAAGGAATTTTGAAAAAAATAGTCGCTCGTTTTCTTTCATTCTCGAACAATATTCATATACAAGTTCACATGACATTCAACAACTACCAAATTGGTTGTTTTCTATCGACAAAAATGTTTGTTAATAATTCCATACAATATTTGATTTCAAGTGTCACGTCCCTTGGAATGTTTTTCATCTCTTATCAAAGTTATCGTACCTTCGTCAAGAACAACTCCAGTGAACTTTTCCGTCCACTCTGAACGTATAGAAATCCATTGTGCTCGGCTGGAGAACACTGTTTGTTCTTAACAACTTCAATTGAATTATCTGCAGGAAATAATATCAATTTGTATTGTTCCAGCTCGATGTTTGATCGTCGGTTTTGGTAATTCTTCGCATAGACATCCGAAACAGCCATTGATAGAAGTAAACGAAAAACGAATGAAATCTACAAAAAACAACAGCAAAAACATGACAATCAATATCCTAATAATAAATTCATACCACTCATGTTCGTAAACGATTCGAATCTCTGATAAACAACACAAAATATCAATAGGAATACTGACGCACTTATGACGGATCATCGCAACAGGAATGAGAAGAAAATTGTTAAATATATTCAATAATTGAAATAGTCGATTTGCTTTATCATGAAGAGCAACAGGAATATCAATACAGTCTCTTATGGATTTCGAAGTAGATACTTATTGTTGCACAAGGGCATAAAACGATGTTTTTGTTCGTATGAAAACGATGATGTTACCATATTATACAAATAAATCGATGGAATTCAGAAATGAGACGATGAAACTACTACACTCGAATGATTTATAGTAAACTTTCGTGTGAAAGGTGATGAAAACACTCTTGAAACAAAGAAAAAAGTTGCACGAGGATAACTCGATTACATATTTCTGAAATTGTTTAGATAAAAGCGATTGATATGAAATCACTCGAGGATCGATCCATTTGATCTCCTAAATTTTTGTCTTGGTAAAATTCAAAAACTACTTGAGATAAACTCAAATTGACACCTATCGGTGATGAAATCTCAATTTTTTTAGGTTTCATCATCGTTTGAAGATCAATACAATAAGCTACTTGGTTACCAAGATATTTACTCCCGTGAGCCTTTTTCTTAACAAATCGAATACAAGATTCAAATGCAAAGGCAGACGTATGTGCCAATCCACCATGACGTTTCACTTGCTGTGCCAGGTGAAGATGAGCATGAAGTGAGAACAGTTCAATCGATGGACCATGTATCAACTGAGCAATTTGACAATAATAATCAATAAGTTGTTCAGCAAAATCAATTTCTTCGTTGGATTCCGGTGCGTGAAGTATATAAATAGCCATAGCATAAATTAAGAAATGAAATGAAAATAGAACAGGCAGATGAGGTAAAACAATCGGAACGCCAACATACAGAACAAATACACGATTCTCTCTAGCTTTCTGTTGTCCAACATTCACCATTGATACATAATGTACCACCTTTAAATTGTGAGGAAAGTTCAGTTGTTCAAGGGATTCATTCATCGAACGTATTATTGACTTATCGATTTCTATGCACCATCTTTTGATCATGTTCGGTACATGGTTAATACATACCAGATGCATTTAATCAAAGATTACTTGTCGAGGATATTCAAAAACCTGAAACAAAGATAAAAACAATCAAGCACGATTATAGTTCAATCAAACACATGGTATATATATTTCGCGTGAATGAAAAATAAATGATAACCATATCGGACTTAATATCATCAATCACCTGTTTCCTATGATTGTATAAGAATTCTACAGAGTTATCGACAAGTAACTTTTCTCCAAACATATCTTCTTTCTCTCATGGCACAATCGGAAATTCAGTAAATAATTTAGACAGAGGTTTCTTTTTGATTCCAAGATGTAAAAAAATAAAAAGAAGTTTTTCAAACCTGAAAAAAGTAGAGAAGCCTTTGATACCATCGATCGATATATCTTTTCGACCATTAGATCGTCGTTGGGCTTCTTGTGCAGCAGTAATATAACTATCATGAGTACGAGATGTTAAGTTATTTCGAGCAAACGGATATAAAACCAAGCTGTGTATGGCATTCCACTCGCCTATAATGAAGAAGATTAAACTATTTTAGAGATCTGCATAGGATAGGATTTGGAAGAAAAAAGAACTAAATTTCAGGCATGAATATTGAACAGACTTGATTATTATCCACATTAACTTTTTAGTCTCAAACAGAGATAATGAAGTCATTTTTATTCGTCTTATTAGCTTAATCAATGGATGAGTTTATTTCTTTCAATATAAGTGATTGATTAAGTTTTATTGATTTTTTTCAATATTTATTTCTTCCTATCTGACAATCTATTCTAATATTCGATCAAATGTAAATACCACGAGGACATATCGTTTTCGCTATTCAATTTGTCATTCTACCATGGAATTTTAATAGAACTAAGGATTCAATCTATGCTTCGTTCATTTTTCTTTCTTGCTATCATACTCGTTTGTACAAGATGAGGGAAGAGTTCGGTTCAATGTTTAAACTTTTTATTCTATTCTCACGAAGCAACGCACAAATTTATGTCTTTGTCCTAGGAGAACTAAAAAAGAATGATAAGTCTGTGTTAGAGTCATTTTATCCTATTCATTCATATAACGCCAGATAAGAACATGTCATCGCATTTCTTAAAAAATCAATACAAGTCAATGAAATCAACTGATGTTAACAGAATGTGAGCTTATCTCTCTGAAGGATCAACACTTTAATTGATCATCAAGGAGCATCATATATCTTCTGTGTGTTTAAAGAACAAAGATTTATATGATTGTAGGGGTGCAACAAATCTTAAATGGATTTGGGATTTGTCACCAAATCCCTGAGACTTGGACTTGGATTTGGTTTTGGGTCTTAGATTTGGATTTGGACTTGGGATTTGTTTTCTATCTAACATCAATCAAATTTTGTAGCCGTGCCTCATTCAAACCAAATCTCACTCCCAAATCCAAATCCCAAACCCAAAGCCTACCCAAATCCTAATAATAATGATACAGACCAAATCCCAAATCCTAATCTAAGACACAAATCCAAATCCAAACCCAAATCTATACCAAATCCAGACAATTTTATATCAACCTCTAAGAATTGATACTCTTCTCTTCCCTCTGAGACTTTCTATTGCAAATTCTCATCAGATTTGGATGATTCAAGACCAAACCCAAACCCAAATCCAAATCCAAATCTCTGTCGAGAACAAATCCAAATCTATTTGCACCAAATTCCAAGGCCTTGGATTTGTTGCACCCCTATATGATTGGATAGTAAAAGGAACATCTGAGGCAACATTTCATATATATCTCAAATGAGATATATATGAAGATTTTTGTAGAGAATTTATGAGAGTTGAAATGGATGAAGAACTGCGTATTTCTGAAGGAATAATACGCAGTGGATAAAATCGATTAATTCGAACAACATTTCCTTCGCTTTGGAGAAAAAATGAAAAACGTCGATGTGAAAAAATACTCTGTTTAATCATATGAGAATTTTCAATACAAACCCATCTTTAATACAACATTCAGTACACGCTGAGTAAACGTTGAAGTTAATGGTACGACAAAACAGTGCTTTTGCTGGTAAATCTGATACAAAACATTGTGTTCGAAAGTTGATTCGAAATTTTTCCTGGTTGATGAAAATAGATGTTCCTGTTTCGATCATATGTTTCAGTTCTTCGATCGTTTCAGGTAGAAAAATATTCAGATCAGTTTTAATTTTTGATGACCATAATGCCAAAACGACAATATTCTTTTGATAATCACGTACCGGTGGTGGTAATTCAACTATAGACGCAAAACATCACTCTAAAAAAAATAGGTTTTTTCCGGAACTTAAAAAGTTCTTCCCATGGGCACACCGGAAGAACTTTTTTAGGTTCCATATAGAACTTTAAAAGGTTTGGCTTGTAAGCTGCAAAACCTTTAAGGTTTTGTAAATCTTGAAAAGGTTTTGTAGCTTTCACAGAGAAACTTTTAAAGTTCTATACGGAACCTAAAAAAGTTCTTACGGTGTGCCCATGGGAAGAACTTTTTTAAGTTCCGGAATAAACCTATTTTTTTTAGAGTGATGGCCCGAGACTTTGTTTCGATAATTTGACCAATGAAGCACCATCGGTATGGACTGTAAGTCTGATATGATTGATCGATTTTCCAACAAAATTTCTGTAATGATCACAAAAGCAAACATCTGTTCTTGGGAATAAATTAGTTCGATTCAACAACAATTGATTTCGACTTAAGATGGTTTGAATTTGAGATCGAATATCCATGTGAATCAGTTCGACGAGTTGTGTACTTTTCATCAATCGATTGGATTGACAAAAAAGATTATTTCGACATATTTTCTTCCCATAAGGCTTTTTTTCACAACGATGAAAGCATTGGGAACATAAAAAACGACTTTCTTGATGATGAAATACGACCAAGCACTTTCATGATGGATTTCCATGTGGTCGGTAAATGATTCGGACATGGTAACAATCATTTGATGATACGTAACATTCTAATCACAACATATTTGTTCATACTCAATTCAAAGAAAAATGAAGTTAATCGATGTACTCCTTCATAAACAGATATCGTACTACCATTAAATAATGGTGATGAATTTTCGTAATTCCATGAATTATCATCGTGAATATTCATGTTGTCAACCTCATATTCTTGGTAGTTGATTGCATTCGAGACATGCGAACAAGAAGATGAACCGGTCGGTTTTTTGATCAATTTACATTCAATATGTTCAGAATCATCAATACTTGATCCAGTTCCATTATCAATTTCTATAGTATCATCACCACCAATAACGTGTTTCATCGATTCTCGTTGAGGAAAACGTCGTAAACGACGTGTTTCTAAACGTTTCTTTAGAGAAATTTTAAACCGGAACATCGTAATATGAATGGATATATATATATAAATCAATAGATAGATTTGATAAATTATCTAGAATGGAACAACAATAAAATAAGATATATCTGATCAAATCGCTTCATTTTTGAACCAAGAATATTAACTTAAGCGACACTTGGAAATATTCAAGATCTAAACTTAGTCTGATCATGACATACCATGAGAAATGCAATAATGTAGAAGAAGTTATGTAACAGAAGTATTTCATGATATGAACTTCCCTCGATCGTCATTTATATTATTGAAGTTTTCAAATTAAGTGTAATAAAAATTGATGATCGCTAAGCTAAAATTAACATGCACATGTTTATTGGATTGATGTATATTTACAAAGACAATCAATTGAATGCGTTCAACTGAAAACGAACCGAATATTAGATAATCCAGCTGTGGAAAAGACTGCATATTTCGAAATTTTCTGAACTCATTTTAGAATGAACAGAATAACATAGCTCAGTAAGGACCTAGAGTTTCGTTTTAATTGATCAATATTAGTACATGAGTCCCCTCACAAGATTAGGATGTATCGCATCGTTCTCAAAAAATTGAGTAAATAAACTTGAGATGTGTCTCGAATGCAAATGAGACGCGTGAGAAATATGATCAATAAGATTAAAATATATCCAAAATATATCCTACTGATAATCATAATTTGCTCTTTCAAAATCTCTTGAACAAAACCCAAAACAGCATCTTAATTTGAAATAGACAGATGAAGGTTGAAATCATCGAAAACAAATACCATGTTCATGTTTTTGACATTAAATCCTACATGCTGACCATTACACTTATAAATGAGAATCAAGAAACACAGATAACTACGCAACAAGATGTTTGTCTACTATGATTGTTTAATCAAATTCAAAATGGATATTAGTGATCAGTTTTCAAAGTTCCCTCTCCATATATATTCAAAGTATCCATTACAGAATTAGCATTAGATTATATGATTGCTTGAATTCTAATCGATTGATGATTGCGCTATATCATAGAAACTCTACGACTGACACAGTGCAACTATGATTGTAACTGCACCGTAGTGAACACAGTATTTCTGAATGACTTTCAATACGGCCACCATGCCACAGTTATGCGTAGCTGTGTGCAAATGCTTCAATACACGCAATTACGACAAAGCAGCTAAAAAAGAGTCGAAATAAGTAAAAATGTGAAACACGATGTAACTCCTATTAGCGTCAACAGATGACGCAGCGTTATCTCTAACCTAAGCGACAATAATATTTGTTCATACGCAGTTGAAGCAACCATCCAATTTGACTATTTTCCCCTCGATTCGCACACCATACTCTTCCAACTGTTCCAATTCAGTTCAAAATCGAACATCAAGAGATACGTCTACTACCGCAATTATATTTGAGATATATCAAACCATTCCCAAAATATTCACGAAATACTGAAAAATCCACGTGGCGAAAAGTTTCACAAATCACAATTCCACCATCGCTTACGCCCACGGCATGTTCCAACAGTTCGAACGCCGTTCCAAGTGAAACTCGATCAGCTCTAGCCAATGGTGAGATTGAATTTAAAATATCTCTATCTGTTCGTGAGGAACCTACGAAAAGCCCCCTATTTCGAGGAATTCGAGAGGTAATTTCACCCTGGATTGCCCCCACGACTTCTTCCAACCGTTCCAACGTCGTTCCAAGTGAAACGCGATGAGCTCTATCCAACAGTGAAGTAGGATTTAATATATCGCTATCCGTTCGTGAGAAAAGTTCGAAAGACCCCTATTTCGAGGATTTTGATAGGTAATTCGACACTCGATTCTCCCCACGATATGTTCCAACTGTTCCAACGCCGTTCGAAGTCCAAGTCAATGAGCTGTAGGCAATGGTTAAGTTTGATTAATTATATGGCTGTCGGTTAGTGAGAAATGTCCGAGAAACCCCGTATCTCGAGGATTTTGAGAGGTAATTCTAATATCGATCCTCTTGTAAGCGTGTTTTAGGTCTAGGAAGTTACACTAAAGTGGAGATGGACATTTAGCGTTGAAGATTGCTTTCGAATATCCTTTTTAAATATGATGTTTTTCACTGATATTGAGAAGCATTTGGTGTACTCAGTTTTCTCTTGGTTTTTTCGGGTATTATTTTTCGGATGTGAAGTTAGAATTTTTCAATTTGCAAAAGTGTTTGTCCGTTGCTGACTTTTTTGGTTTCGATTCATTTTTCTGAATGTTTGTTAGTCGCAGAATTTTCTTTGGATTACGTCTTTGAACGCATGCATTATCTTCTGTTGAACGGTTAATCGTACGGGTTTGAATCGGTTCGATTCATGTGGGTATTGCCTTGAAATTGTTTTTATTCTGTTTTTATCTGTCAATTATTCTTTCTGTGTAAAGATTTTAATGAAGTAGTGTCGTAGATTCTTGTTTGAATGTGTTCCGATATGATCTTGTACAGTGCGTAGTTCTCACAGCAATTAGCAGCCTCTTTCCGGGGTTTTACTGGTTGTTTTGTCTTGTTTGATTTCGCTTTTGCTATTGAGAGCTAGATTCACTAGTTATTGTGAAAGAATTTTTTGCAGCTTTATTTTTGCTTTGGCTATTTTTTTATATAAAAGAGAAGGCTCAATAGTAGAAGTGAGTTTTCATTTTTTATTATAAAATGTAGCACAGAGCAATGTAAAATTATAATTTTGACTCTTGTAATATGTAGATAGCTGTTTTTACGTGCGAAGTTGACTGATTCACTTGTGTAACACCATGAAGATAATCGAAGATAAATATCTGGTCTTTGGAATAGATTTTTGTTGTAGTAAAATGATCACCCGGACAATTGATTGTAACTCACGCTTTATACTTAAAAATGACTCATGAATTATTTTACATACTGGAAAAACAGGAATGTCGATGATAGGAGTATGTTAGTGGCATTTCTGTGGCTGATTTTCAGTACTTAGATCGTATGTCTCTAGATCAGGTGATTGGGTTATATGCGAATAGGTTTTCGTATCGAAGACGCTGATGAATCCAAAAAGTTCGTTCGCGATTAAATGATGAAGATGACCAGTTATGTTATGAGAAAATAAGTAAATAGAATAAGAGGTTACTTGCGACAATGGTATCGCTGAACTTTGTATCCTTTTTAGGAATATCTGTACTGGAAGAGTATACCAGATATGTTGTAGACGTTTTTCTTCTATTCTGTGACTGCAGTCCTTATGATCTGAGTCATGTTAGCATAAAATGCAAAGTTCGACTTATGATTGGCGATTACATACGTCAAAGAGTCAATAGTAAGACTACGTTGAATATCGTGAAAATTTAAACTAATTGGTTTTAGTTGTTTTGTTGTGGGTTCTCCCAAAGTTAGATGAATAATATCTAAGAAAAGGATTGGTGGATTTCCATTTGAAAAGCTCGACATTTTCACGATCACTTGTGCGTTGCATCGCCAACAACCCCTAGAAAATTCTGTTGCCGGTACTATTATTGAAAGTTTGTATTCAACTTAATCATTCTCCAAGTTATTTGTTACAGGGTTCATTATTTTTCTTATATCCATTTCATAACGAAAGCGACTAGCTTCCTTGTATAGAACTTCGGCCAGGGTTTTGATGAACATACCACAGGATGACGTGGTTTCCAGTTGAAACCTGGAAAGAGACGTTTCCCAACTTCTAAATACAGTAATATTCTTTAATGCACTTTTATTGAATCATCCACAAGAAATTTAATAAAAAACTTCTTTCTTTCTGTAACAAAACTTGAAAGATTTCTTCCTTCTATTGTTACGCCGCAGATATTTTTGAACCAGGAAATATTAGTACATGAGTTTGCGTTTTGCAAGAATTTTCTTATTATTATTCATTAGCTATGATATTCGATACAGTTAAAATCAAACAGTTATGCCATGTCACCCAATTTTTTTCCAATTAATTTACTATTAATCTTAATTACTTGCGCGATACCTATATCTGCACTTGTTACAATCATCTCACGTTTTAGACAATCCTGTCGACTGCAGAGACTTGTTCTTTGATATGATTGGACAGGATTTTTTATGTAACGTAATACATTTTCATCGACAGATCCGTATACATCATGGTTGTTTGAATGTTGTTGAGTGGGAAGACCATGAGTGCGTAGCCAATATAATCTGGCCTCGTCCCAACCATTCGATTCGATTAATGAAAAAGTCTTACGGAGAGAAAGGTACGGTTCGTCATCTGAATTTAATATGACGTTATTGATTATCGATTCTGTCCAGAGCATGGTATAAATAGCAAAGAGAGGAGCGTCAATGATGCATTTATTTGTTACAGAATATATTTGACCTGATAATAATTGATTTTTTATTTTGTTAATAATAAAAAGAAGATGGTTTCAAACCTTCGAATGTTTTGTTTTTGATTTCGAAAGCCGACCATAGCAGGGGACATCTTTCTATCATGAAAACTTCACGAATTTGACGTACTGGAGATGAATCAGGTGTTTCAATTGGCTTTGGTAAAGAAGACGGTCGTCGACGAGTACTTTTTCTTTTTGCTGCAACATAAAATTTATGAATAATCTGGGAAATAAGAAAAGCCTAATGAAATACCAGTTTTTATTTGATTTTTCGAATTCCCGTTTTCTAAAGCTTTGCCTCGTAATAAATCTTTTGTTTGTTTTGGAGCCAACGAAACCTTCGACGAACTGTCCAAGTTCATACTTGAAAATATTTTTGGTGAAGGTTTTGGTGCATTTGATTCAGGAATAGTTTGTGAATTTCTTAAAAAGTCTATATCTATTAGAGGATTTCTTTTCGAAAATGAATTTTCATACTCTAATAATGGAAATTCAGGCGACATCATTGGTAATATTAAATTAGATATATCTTCCAAGGCATGGCGGTTCTTGTCCTGCAAATTACTAGAAAACGAGTATGTTTTATCAGATAAATTAACTTTCGCTTTAGCTTTGATTGGTTTCATTAAAAGTCGTTTCTGATGATATTTATGTATTCCATTGAAATACTTGCTTCGTAGTTTCTTTGAAGCTTTATTCTTTCCCCACGCTTCTTCTACATTCATATCTTCGAGTTTTCCTTTTCGATTCTGTACATTTTAACTAACTCCGAATTTATCAGCTTTCAATGAGATCTGAAAAGTGCGATTGAGTGATATAATCACCTCTGTTGATCGCAGGTTTGTTTTCCTTTGAAAACTAGAATCTTTTAGTGTATTAAAATATGATTCTACTTGAGCATTAGCTCGACGACCGTGCTAATCTTTGCAAACATTAGTCGGTGCTCGATCATTTGCAGATATTTCTTCGAATTCAGTAAGTAATGAGGTCCATAATGGTAAGAAAGGAAACCACTTATAGAAAACATAAATGATCCGGCGAGAAAAAAGAGGATTTGTTACATTCTCATATTTCTTATTTGGATCTAGCAGTTCAACAAGCTGAGGAAATCGGCGAAGGCCGTCGATGTTGAACGGTGATTCATGAATAATTGCTTTACTAGCAGCTGCATATTCATCCACTTCATCTAAAGGATCTACTGAATTTTCTTCTATATTTATATCGAAAGAACCGATTTCTTCAGTAATAGTTTCATCGTCATATGGTGCTTCTAGAAATGTTTTAAGAGTATTCTCCGCGTCAGTGGCAAACGGGTTACCAAACATGTGTAGAACTCGTTTGAGAAATTTAAAGGACATTTCTAATTCACCACAATTAATAAACAAGGCAAATACGTGTAATACATTTTTCCTTGTTTCTCTACCTACATTTGCAGCTGAAAAACTTCTAGCAAAAGCATTCATTACATGAGAACAGCAAAAGCGCAAAAATGATCGAAAACGGATTTCTTTGATGTCATACTTCCGTAAGATAGTATTTCAACATCGTTTCAAATGGCTATGAATATCTTCCTGATTAAAAGATTGTAGAATAGCATTAAATATAGCAGGAGAAAAATCTGTGACGAAATACGAAGGTCTAACAACTTTATTCTTCAGAGTGACAATATGTTCAAGTATATGTTGTCGGATTCAACATTCTCGGAAAATATCTTCATCAAGTCGATATTCTTTCCGGTAATCTGCAGCGGCTTGCTTTATGACGTCTACAGATTCACATCCAGTAAAATTGCAAGAGCTTAAAATTTCTTCGTCAGCGTTTTCTACTTTTGGTTGAAATACTTTTAGGGGACCGACAGTGGCCGCTGCTTTACCAAAAACCATTCTTTCTTTTCCAATTAGATGTCGCGCTAAACCCAATTAATTTCATCATGACTATCTTCCCCTATAGCTCGTATGCAAACCACAATACTTTCTGTACCTATAGGTTCGCTTTTAATGAAAACCTCAAATCTACGTTCGCACGAAAGCATTTTATATGTAGCTATAGAGCGAAAAAAAGAAGAATTCTTCTTACGTGAATTTTTTACTCCAAATTTATGCTTTTGAAGAGTCAAGGTACAACGAAAGTTACATGAGCGTACTTTCTGATCAAATATATCTGTCCATCCCGATTGCATGTTACGTTTTTTAAGATCATAGATATCGTTCCATTCTTTGGGGCTCATGACGAACGATGCTTCCCCTATTGGAGGTAAATTTGACTGATATTGACCCTCTGATCGAGTCTCTCAATGTGAATGTGACGCATCAGACGACATCGACTTACTCTCTGAGTTCGAAGGAGAAAGCTCAATCTTATCGTCTTTAGCTGATTTATCATCTTTTTTAACCGAATCGAGATGCGTTCGCGACAACTAACCCTGAAACTTAAAACGATTACGTCGCAAAAAATTATAGATCGAGTCACGCACACTTTCTGTATGGTTTAATTGTAGTTTTGATATCAAACGACCCCAAACAGATTCTTTAGAACATGTTGATTCATTAAAACGCCACGTTTCATTATCAAGTTGTATCTCAGTAAATTCTAACTCTTTAATAACAGATATAAATCTCTGCTCAGTAATTTGATTCGAAAGAGTCTG
>OENT01001901.1:21687-32317 GCA_900239685.1 Rotaria macrura | reverse complement strand
TTGCCCGCATATTTATTGTCAGCCCTGGCAGGATCCGACGTGCAGAACGATCGACCTGGTTTATAGCGATCCTGGGGTTCTCATTTGAGATCAGGAACAATGCAACGTCGAAAACCTTTAATCCGTTTCTGAGGTTGGTATGCGAACGAAATTTTCATTTCCTTTTTTGGTTTTCGAAGTCTCGGAAACCATGTCTCGGAAACCCTTGAAGGGTTTCAGATAGTAACAAACTCGGAAACCCTCTCCAGGTTTTATGGGATTCGGATTTTTTTTAGAGAGAAGAGGAAGATCCGAAAAGATTTGACGGTCGGAATCCAGTCGGCTCCTTCAAGTCATTCGTCGGATACCGACAGCTAATATAAACTAACCACATCGAACACGAGTCATCGGATTCTGTCGGAGACATTCTCAATCCGAACAATACCGAAATCAGAATCCCAGAGCTTCTCACCCTGCTAACCTCGATTTCTTAATTAAGCATCCATCGAAATTCTGATGAAAGTCTGCAATAGTTTATCGATGGCTATGAATCCGAATCCGTTATCATATTTGGTGGGGGAGGTCTCCTTGGTCAGAATACCAGTCAATGGAATTTGAGGGTTTCACATGTAGAGGGTTTAGTTCAAGTTAAATCCTGATTCTGATAGAACGTTGGAATAGATTAGTCAGATATGCGAATCCGAATTGAATATCAGTTTTCGTATTGGAAGTGCCTTACATGTGGAAGTGTGTTGTCAAAGGATGTGACTGCTAAAAGAGGCTTTTATTATTTTCTTTTCCCTTTTCCGAGTTTTCGATGACGCTTTCAAAAACATGATGGTTGGTAAGTAATCGATATTAATTATTATTCCATGGAAGTGAGTGGATTATGATGGGGGAATCCGTCTGAGTGCTTTTCGATGTGGTGTCCTTTATGGAAAGCTCATCGCTAAGTGTGAGTAATGCATTGAATGGTCTTCATAGCGTAGTTACTTTTGATCCAAATGAGTGGATCAATATAGTGAAAGGCCTTGGAACGCCCTTCAGAGTTATATTGTTTTCGCAAAGTGCAGTGATTATCTTGGATGATGCAGTTTATTACAAAATCCCTTTTGAGGCACTTTTTTTGTAAAATGATTTATAATGGCTTTTTGTTTGGTGGTTTCTATGGTTTGAGCGTGCTTTACGGTGAGATGCGACCTTGAACGACCGCGTTTACTGTTTTTACCGTGATTCGTGGTCGTTTACGGTGTCCCTAATTGTTCTACTATGGCGTTTTAGTTCAATATGGTGGTAAAATTAGTAATGGGTACTGGTGTATCGATACATATCGACTGGTCTAATGCTGATTACGATTGGATCCTGTCAGATCTGTGTTTTTTCTTTGAAGAATTTGATAGGATCCGGGAAGTTCCTGTAGTCGGAACACGTCGGGTCCGATAAGATCCTTTCTGGCCAATGTTTGTCGGATTCTGGGTCACTGGATTCGGACTCAAATCCGACAGAATCCGATCGGATAAAATCGGAATCCGATAATATCCGACATAATCCGCTATAGATTCCGACCGTCGAATCTTGTCGGGCCTGTTTTTTTAGAAGTTATCGGAACATGATACTCGGATTTTATCGGAAGTTGTAGGATCTGATCCGATCGGATTCAGTCGTCGGAATAGGTCGGATTCTGGAAGTATTCGACAGAATCCGATTACTCACTTTCGACCTGGGTAAGTTGATACAATCTGTTTCAATCCAAATCACATTTTTTAGCAAAACACCTCCAGCGAGAAACCTTATCCTGTTCATAGATATCAGGATGTTAATAAATCGTTCATTGGAATATTCAGGTAGTCAACTACATACATCCAGTGTTTCCAATAGCAGGTGTACCAAGCAGAAGTAAAATGTACAGAACATCTGCTAATTCTGAGTTACACTCTGATTTACACTTTTCTCTAAGAACCAAAGTGTACTGTGTACACTTTCCGAAAACTATTGACACTTATATTCTAGAACTTTACTTACTGTATATGGTATTAGCCTGTGACCTTTCAATTATTTTTGTTGTTCAAACCCATTTCTTCTAATATTTTTAAAAATATTGTGCCAGATTATTAAACAGTATGCCTATTTATCATTGATTTGCAGGTGGACGCAAAGAGGTTGGAATGAGAGGCTTAGTTCCATTGTTCTTCATTTCAATCACATTTTCATACTGATTGGTGTGATTCGCATAGGCAACGTAGTTTGATGGCGACGGCGCTTTGATTAAAACGAAGAAATACAGTTGGTCGAAAACTCCAAGAAAGCCTTAGCAAATATTTTTCAGGCCGGTGACCCTTAAATCTCTTTCACAGTCCTGTTGTTCCTGTTAATGGTTTTCTACATCTTAACTTATATTCATCACTGCAAAACGAACAATACTTATCGTTTTTTAGATCGAACAACTTGGTTTCAGTACATTATGTACACTTTGGTGCCAAAAACAAAGTGTAAACGTACACTGTGCTCATACAACTGAAGTATACATGTAAATTTTGTTTTAGATTTCCATTGAAAACAGTACATACATCCTTGATCAGCTTGTCGATTAGTTATTCTATTTTGAATGGCCAAAATCATAAATCTCTATGCTGTTTCTATCCAAATTTATTGAGAAAACCGTAAATTAAATAAAACTTTGAAAGGAATATTAGGTAGTTTCTATCTATCGCAACTGTCTGTAAAAAAATCTATAGCGATCGATATTAATGAGTATTGAAAAAAAGGTCATTTTAGGACATTGGCTATTAAGACGCTAATGGAATCTTGGATCGATTGCGTTGCATCGTAGATACTTCCTAGTTTCATTTCCACGTCATGCATTTTCGCTTGCAACAATGCAACATCGTGAGCAGTTCCATCAGTGATAGTATTTACTTCACGTTGGCCGTGAAACAGGTCTGGAATACCAACACAGTTATCTGTCAGTGCTCGCTGCTCCCGTTTAATTGTTTGCATTCGTTGGATCCAGAAATACAAATTTCTTTGCATTCGTAGATATTTAATCGATTTGTGTCCACCACGCTGTCTCAAGCGCCAAATTTGAAGGACGTATTTGATGATATTAGCGGCTGTAGACTTACGTGCTTTGGCTAATTCAGTATTCTGCACAAAATTATGTACATATTTTTCCCAACGGTTGTATTCTAGTTTTTTTGTCAGCACTGCCACTAGAATCGAACTCCATACAATACCAGCGATAGCGACCAGAGAAGCTACGCCTAATAAATACAGAAGAATTAAGGTATATGAAGCAGAATCATTATGTGCACACTTCGAGCATCAAATGTAACAAAATAAGCTTTACACCAAACCTGTGTTAGATTCCCACACTACTGTCAAAAGCGAAAATGCCTAAACGTAAAAACGTCGAAAACAAAAATATCGAAAATGAATATTATAGAGATGTCGAATGGCACAAACGTTGAAAATCATAGGTTATGAAGCGATGAACTCCCTCGCCCTCACCCGCACTCTTGCGCCAGCAATTAGATGCCTCTTTATTGCTTTCGACATTTTCCCTTTCGATCAAACCAGGATTAACCGTCTGTTATTAAGGGAAGAACTTTTTCGGTTCCATACAAATCTGAACTTAAAAAGTATTTGATCAGTCCTTAGAGAACTACAAACTTTTTCTTTTGCGTACTAGATCCGTAAAAATCTATTATTGTAGGGTATTCCTTCTAGGATGCTATTAAAACAACTGTTGATGAGGACGAAGTATGTTTGATCTTAGAGGAAAACTTAGGAAAATCAAAAAGGTAGAAAATATTGCTTTAGATCTAATATTAATCATGAAAACAAACGGATCTTGTATGGTATGGCCCAGATTTATAAACCCTACAATGTCGGTTGTGGTGGTAAGAACAGTTGAAAAATTTATAAGTCCTTCTAAAAATATCATTATCCTATTTTGAACATCTTGTTGATATTTTCTATCTGTTTGAAGGAAGGAGCATATTAATTTCACTTTCGGCAACTAGCCCATATTTTAAAAGAAAATAGCAAGCAAAATCGTAGATGAAGTTTATTTTATTACTATTTCATTCCTCCTTTCTGGCCCTCACCCTTGTAGATCTTAGTAATCGGGATAAAAGAGGATGAATCATAATGATAAGAAGACTTCCAATGGTCTAGAGGTTTTTGATAGCCTTTGTTGGAAACTAAATTGCTGTTACAAGTTTATTAATATTCTAAATAAAAGAGTTTTTCATGACTCCGTAGACAAATAATTAGATGTCACGATCAAAGATGACATTTTGCCTTCTCTTAATTCTGGAATGATAAACGGAAGATTAAGAACAGATCAAGCACACGTACATCCCCTCGCCTTTAGGACGGAGGGCCATCTTTAGTAAAAATGCATTTACCAGAAAAATTGAATACAGCACAATAGAAAACCGTGGATTTTTCAAAAGTTATTGTCATACTATGAGTGGGCATTTTGTTATTTTCAGAGGTACGAAACTGATTTTTCTCAAAGTACCAAGTGTTCATTATCAAGATTAATTCTGACCTAGTTAATAAATTGCTCAAGTCAGTACTTGTCTGTGAAAACTGTCTGTTTGTATCTCAAGAAAGTTTTATCAAATATCTTCGGTTTTCCCCGTAAATATTAGGAAAAAATAGAGGAAATTCCTGAAAACACTGATCAGAATTGTCATAGTAAAAGAACAGAACTTTGCATTCTAGAAACAACTATTGTGATTTTTGATAATGGTGAGCTTTTATCTGAATGAATTCATTCACGTGTATTGAAGTACGTTACGTTGCTACAGATACGATGAATTTGCTCAGTAAACGAACTTATTCGTTAGATTAATCGATTCCTCGATATTAAGAGATTATCAAAACTCCGAAAATGAAAAGGGAACAGTATCTTAATGTCACTACCAGCCATGGGATTCAGTTCCTTTTTTGTGGAAACGAACCAAATCGAACTGACTTAAACTTGTAAAGAGCTATGCATATATCACGATATCGTATTTAGATGGGATTCAGCACGTGCTTTTCGGAGCCTACCTAATTTCAAAAAGTTCAAACAGAATTCATCCCATCACTAATCATTACTAATAATCAAAAACAGGACACATGAAAACAATAAAATATCTGTTCGAAATATAATTAGGAATAAATACGATAGCGTTTGGTTATGATCAATAATTGATGGGAAATATAATGCTATGCCAAATATAACGCTATGATCTCTCATTATCTTTTGTAGAGTTAACAGTGTGAACTTGATAATCACTATCAGACTACATGTTTTGATCTCATGAACGTTGGTGGGTACTTATCTACTTTGAATTCTACGCATATTTTGTCTTCGTCTGTATAAGCGTGTCTGCTGTGCAAAATAGGCAGGACTCAAGTGATGGAAGTGCGGTGAAGCTTCTGCGCCGAAAATAGTAATAACGCTATTCCTTCAGTTCCTTAAAAGATCATAATAAAGTAAATACTGCTATAATGACGAAGGAGAATATCCATGGTATTTGTTACAGTCGGATCTTCCCTAAATTTTACTCACTGCAAAAACTTTTTATTAGCACTTTTAGTGTAAAATGATGAATTGATTTGATGACTTCTCGGATAGATAACTCCTATGAAATGCATTTACTTTCGATATTTAAAAATATAGCAAAGAGCATGTGTAGACTGTAATTATGATTATAGCTTTGATTAATTCATTAAATAGACATTTTCAAAAGTAGAGGATGCTAGAATTTTTTTCAATAGTGCACTTTCAATTTATTCGGTTCAGTTTGTGAATTTTCCGTTTTAGGTCTCAATTGAAGCAGCCTTCATGTGTTTATGTATGACTCTTTAGTACTAAGTTTCATCAGGAGAAATTTCCTGAATGAATGGTTACCAGGGAGATCTATCAACAGTGACGTAATCCACATTGTATTTTGAGATCACCTCTTGTTTGAGACCAGATTATGATTATTTACCGATGATCTTTACTGCTCAACTCACATAAATTTAACTTTGATACTTAATACTAAACAAGAAGCTTAAGACATCTGCCTTCTTCGTCTACAGAAGAAGCTTTAGAAAGAGTATAAACCGATTTTCATGAATTTGCTATAAATATCCTGATTATACAGTTGATTGTCTCTCAACAAAGTATATGTAAACGCCAAACAGCTCAAACAAGCATTCGAAAATTTCTCAAAAAGTTTTAAGATGCAGGGAGATTGCTTAATTTGTATATTTGTATGCTTCATCACTCCTGACATGACCATCGATTGACCTTATTAGATATATATAGATGATCAGTTTAATTTCTACATGCATAAGCTCTCCTGATGCTCATTACACATTATGCCCTCCGATATGATGAAACTTTGCGACAGAGACAATGTTAATAGATCACTGGTATTTCTTAAAGTAGATAAAAAACACAAGATATCATCAATGTAAAAAACCTAAATTTTTTTAGAACGATATTATTGTCCTAAGGTAACAAGACCGTATGCCTAATGCCAAGTATCAAGAGAAGCCTATGTATTCTGTATTAGATAGATCCAAATGCAATGATTTTTACTGGAATAATGTCAAAAATTGATATCTGAGTATGTAAATCTTAATTCTCTACTACTCACTTCGTCCACAAATAGTTACTGGAACAAAATCGCCATAGCCTAAAGATTAGATCACACATACTAGTATAATTTAGATCAATTTTTCTTTTATCAACCACTCACCGACGGTTGTGAACGTAACAATATACTGCCACATGGAATTCTCAAATGATATTTGATCTTGACCTGGCTGATAGTCACAGGCACGCAAGCTCCAGCTACCAACAGGAAATATAACAACGCTGAATACCAATAGAGAACGAGTCGGAGCAATTTCTAGATAATGCCTCATCACAAACATGATGTCAATTGATACTCGATTAAGATAGCCCAACGATCGTGATGCTGAATCTCGCACCATAGGAGAATGGAACCAGAGGAAGCGACAGAACAGGTAAAGACGAAGAAACACTAGAAAGAAACGGAATTCCAATTAAAGATGAAATATAAACAGATATATCGTCTCACTTGGTAATCCAAGAGCTACATCGACATAAACGTAAGAGTAAGATTTTGTGAGTGGGCTCCCAGTGTCGCCAGTCGAAGAGTTTGATACTGTTGAACCACTGTCTGAAGGTGGTGTGACCGAGTATTCTCGAGGAAAAGGATGAATAGCACAGACAAACAATTCAAGTGCGATAACTAATACTCGAGTCCGAGTCAAACCCACACGCAAATCTTCAACAGAATTATTTACACAGTACAGCTTCAAGTCGAAATAATGGTAGATGAGAACAAGAAAAACCAGCATAGTCGTTGAGATCGTGTTAAACAGTTGGAAAAAGAAAACGATTTTGATGTGGGTGGAATCATTGTTAGAAAATATAAGTTCATTGTCAACAATCATCAGAATAATGCCAATGAGACCGACGAGACACATTATGTCAGTGATAGCCGAACTAAATAAGCGTAATCTATCAATGTGGGAAAATTTATTTGTCACAATATGTATCCCTCACCATTGCTTGTGATACTTCTTCCGTTTTGTCAATCGACGACTAACTTCCATAAAAGAAATATCTTTTGTTTTCTTTGAATTTTCACGTCTTCCAAACGAAGGCTTTAAACTTTTTACCGATGGTGTTCTCTTTGGTGACTGCCGAAGCGATGGAGACGTAG
Source organism: Rotaria macrura (assembly GCA_900239685.1). Lineage (NCBI taxonomy): Eukaryota > Metazoa > Rotifera > Eurotatoria > Philodinida > Philodinidae > Rotaria > Rotaria macrura. The sequence goes on along the minus strand of OENT01001901.1, from coordinate 24,596 downwards.
CTTCGGTCGAAGCAGTCGGATTGTAAAACATGTTTCCACACGGTTTAACAACGCTTGAATCAATACAGTACAATTGAATCTCGGTCACGTCTAGTTCTACAATTTATATGAATCGGTTAATTCTTTCTTGAAAGATTTTATAAGGCTTGATTAGAGCAAATGCATAACGCTTTATTTTTGACAATCAAAGTTCACTATAGGATGAGTACTGTTGATCAAAGATGTTAGTGACTAAATTTATTTCGAGCCACAGGGTATTTTATGAGCTGTAGAATCATAAACTCGTCGTGGGTTGTACGCTAGCTATTGAAATCTTAATTATATTCGTATATGACTCAGAAAAAATCAATTCGGTTCTGTTAAAGCTATGCACTCCAGTTTTTAAGGTGCCTTTTTGTAATTAAGGGTTTTCTGATTACAATGTTGAACTAATATTATTCTTTCAGTTGGGATTGGAAGCCAGCACCAGTTAATTTTATTCTGACCAAAATTAAATTCATGGATGATTCTCAAAATTATTAATTTTGATTCCGATGGGTAAATCTAAGAATTATGAAGTTTAAAAAAGACATCCCAAGCAAACGTACAACTCCGAAACCGTCATTTTAACACGTTGACCATAAGAATTGAAGAGAAAAAACGCGTTTCGTAACCAAATTCACGAAGTAAACTCGCACAAACGTTTTTTTTATGCGTTCCACGCATTTCAACGGTCTGAACAAGAATATTAGATTAATAAATATGTTTTAATACACGTATGTAAAAAATTACAGAAGTGAATGCTTTCAACTTAGAATATATCTAACCTTTTAGTGGATCTGTACAGAAAACATTTAATTTACGAGATCCTTTCGGCTAGGCTCACTAATGTGACATCTATCCAAAGTAAACTAAGAACAACGCAAATAACCATCTTTTTATTAAGACTAAGTGCTGCCACTTCGGTTCGGGTATTGATAAAAGAACATAGATTTCTCAACATAAGGAAGTTTAAGGTCAATTCCCGGTCGAAAAGCAAATTTATTATGAAGATACATACAACAAATATAAAATACACGCAGAGTCCTCAGTGAATACCAAAGCTACAGCGCAAATAATCTTCCTTGGTCGTATATGTATGTTGTCTGTTTTATCGAAGCAATAATAAAGGCATGATGTAATTTATCTAGGAATAAAATACCGGCGAACATTTTCTTTTACAATTAGAAAAAAAAAGACAATAGTTAGTACAACAACGAATGAACAATAAATGCCTTTAAATAGCCAAGCGCCACTTTATCTTTCAAATTGAGGACATTGTCTTAGTCAATAAAACTTAACGTTCTTTCTTTACTTTCTAAGCCATTTTCAATTAGATTAAAACGCAATAAAAACTAACAAAAACTTAACAAACCATTGCGCATTGCATTGCAGTGATGATTCTACACCAGCGTTCCGAATGGAACTCTGAAACGAAATGTTTCCGTACATTTGTTTTACTTAGCAAAGTGTACAATGTTTAATGAAACTAATTTTTTTCCTATCTAGACAACGAAAAATAATGTATGTTTCATCATCAGAGATGTCGCGTTGTTCGCGTTTCATGACCTAACCTTCAAGTTGTTTTTTTCATTTTTCAACTTGAAAATTTTTCAAGTCGTTTGTTAATACGACACGTTATTTGACGAAAAAAAATAGAAAAAAAACAATTTTTACAAACAAAAATTATTAAGAAGTCACAATCTGCTATCTCATACAGCTAGTACGGTTCTAGAATCAAAGTGTAACTTTTTTTGAAAAGTATACTGCTTACATTTCGGTTTGCAATGTATAAATCAGAAATAGCAGATGTTTTGTATATTTTGCTTCTACTTGTTACACTTCCTATCCGGAACGCTGTTCTCCACGGTAGAAATATTATTTCAAGCAGTTGATGCTTGTAACAATTTATTTCCTCAACAACATGTGAACAGAAGTCGCTAACCAATCGCTATATATCATATGCAGTAAGTATACTTGTTTATTTCTTCCTCTTTGTTTCGTTCTCTGTATAGTACACAGGGATTAATTGTACCGTACATGTATTTCACTCATAGACCTGATGCACGAATGATCAGTGCATAGATGATGAGATTTATTACCACCAAAAATTATTTAAAGTCACTAACAGAAAAGGAACTTTTTTATGAATGAACACATTAAAATTTCATTGTTACACATGTAGAATCTTTTAAGTTTTGAACAGTCTTAATGTTTTTTTGCATGTTAAACCTCTCAAGTTAAATGAAAACTGAATTTTCTTTTCGTACATGTACGAGTTTGAGTTTGTAACTTGGAATTTAAAGTTTTAAGAAATGAATAGAATGTAAATGATTTTCCCTGTTTTGTTAGAAATTTTACGACACAAAATGAATCCAAATTTTTTTGAGTGAACTGAATGAATTTTTTTAATAGAAGACAGTAATATGTAAATTTTAAATAGATCTATTTTGAAGAATTTGAAATTTGTGTAGGTTTTTCCGAGTTATAGATAAATTTTATTTTATGTTTTCTCAGATAAATATAGAAAATGTTTTGGAATAATATTATCATACTTATTTCGAATGTAGCATTTATCGGCATAGGTAATGAAATCACAAATGTTTGCATTGCACATTATACACCGATGCAATGGAATACTGAGAAGTTAGAGCGGTATACAATTTTTTTGTATAGAAATCTATCAACAGAGTAATAGAAATTAACGAGTAAATCGCAGATTATCATTGCTACAAAGTACATTCAATTTTTCAAAAGTGTCCATTCTTATTGCAAATCTTCGTTCTATAGCCCACTAGTCACCAGAATAATACTAACTCAAAAAAAGTTGCCAGGTATGCATATTTCTAAATAGAACTGTCTTGTTTAACAAGGTGAATGTATTTGAAATA
>OENT01001901.1:0-19936 GCA_900239685.1 Rotaria macrura | reverse complement strand
ATTTATGAATAAAGCTTTCTATGGTAATTTTATAATGGCGCGTCTTTATTAGGGATAAAAATTAGCTTAGTATTTTTATGAGGCTCAAAAATAGCGTTGTGTCGTTATTAGGGCCAAAAAATAGCTTGATGTCGTTATTAGGGACAAAAAATTGCTGGGTGTCGTTATTAGGGACACATTGTTTTCCATCGATGTCGGGTGTCTTCAGTTCAATTTATCTATCTCATTTAATCAACATTTGTTTTTAATGAACCTTTAGAGTTAAGTAGAGCTTGATATGCTCTACAAAAGTGCCAGTGACACCTTTGCTTGATTTCCAACAGGAAACATGAAAAAACGTTTTTTTTAAAGAAATATGTTTTCCCTTGAATTTTGTTAGAGTGTCGTTTTTAGGGACAAAAAATGGCTGACTGTCGTTATTAGGGAAACTGCTCCTAATAACGACACTTGAGGTCTCTGATCGTAGACCGCTGATTTCTCCACTATTACGCGATGAAGAAAGTCCGTGATCATACCATTTGAAAGAGCAGACTCTAAGGATCTTGCATTTAAAAAAATATTTTCGATCGGATGTATAATAAAGGCGTACCACGATAAACAAGAGAAGTGAAAATTCTCGTGTCGTTATTAGGGACTATGACTCTAATGAAGAATTCCCTCTAGCAAAAACAAAAATTCTCATGATATTATTCCGATAAAATTCTATCCCCATTTCTAATCAAAATGATGATTTCACTTAATATTTGGAAAGTCAATCATAAAAAATCATATTATAATAAAAAAGCAGAGTAAAATATCATTAAAATAGTACCATAACAATCAACTTTCCATCATCGAAACTAGGTAAAAATTAGTTTCCTACATGGGTTTAAAAATCCTAATCTATAATTTATCTGTTAGTTGCATTCGATCTGCCAGTACTTTTCATATGACTGAAATCGATTCTAAATTTCCAATTGAATTTTATACAACTTTACCCATTGATGTTCTATAATTTATTCTTAGCAATGAATAAATTTTGATTTATACGTAGTTTCTAACCTACATGAGTAACCCAAATGGTAGAAAAGTACTTTTCCCGACATTCGAACCGAAAACCCTCGATTTCTTATTGATCATTGTACTTTTTATTATTTTGAAATAATGCAATTACCATCATATTGATCTGAGACCATAATGATGATTGTTGAAACTGCAATCTGAATTTCTTCAACTAGAGATTGAAGATTAAAACAAGGATCAGTGATAATCAAAATGCCTAATCTCCTATGAGCTAATAGATGAAAAATTTGACAGATTTTATCAGATGAAAACGACTGACCGATCAATGTTTTGTCTTCGTACTTAAAATGAACTTTCAATTCTAATTCTCAAAGATTAATGATTTTATAGATTCAAGTCGGTTAGATTTTTGATCGATTTAAGTATTATTCTAGATAAAGGTCTATTCAAAATGATGGTTTAGTAGACAAAATCTACTCAAATTGCTTATATCCTAATACTCTACTCCAGAATAGCACTGTTAGTTAAGTTTTTAATGATGTATCCAAAAAAGTAAATATCTAGCTTTTCACCAGTTAGGATGCTTAGGAATATTTCTTTCAATATACTTTTTGGTTGTTCCTCTCTCAGTTGCAAGTTCTTATAAATCCTCTCAATAAATCCACGATGAAGGGTCTACAATCATTGAACATGCGTGTCACTAAAGCTAATTATTTTTGAGCATTTTCGCATCACTGAGCATGTGATCTTACCTTTTTTCGCCTTTGACGCACTTTGATCATGCATGTGAAAGAAAATGATCGATGCAAAGTAAGCAGCGTCTATTATATCGATGCTAAAGCGAATAACAAAAACGATAATTAAGAAGAACGTTGTTGTTAATAGGCATTCATCTATTAGGCGGATAGCGTTTTACACTGGTAAGCAATAGAAAGAAAAAGAAAACATAATGCTTTCTTTTTTTTACTGTCGAAACTTAATCTCATATACATATTTGAATGATTACGAGTAATTAAAAACACATTGTCGTATTTGAATACTTAGTACGATTACTGTTTTAGGGCACGAAAAATATTTTGCGCCGAGTTTCAGAGAAAGCAACTATGGATTATCCGAAATATATGTTTTACCTTGAAACAGTTTTGTTGTTATTTAAAACAGCAACTTCAGTTAATATCAAGCGAACTTAGAAGCTTAGATTCGAGAATGTTGTTCTTCGTTGTGTAGCAATTATTTCGATCGCGGCTGGAAAAATAAAATATCGACGTTATTCTATAGTGTTGAATCAGAAACTAAAACTTTTTACGTTGCTATTCTACTTAGGGTGTAACAAAAGTTTCCAGAATGATGTTGTATCAAAATGCATAAAGTTGCACAGTTGAAGTTCGAATATAAATCAAGATTCAGATGCTTCGTTTAGCTTTGAAGATAGATAGGAAACGGAGTAATCTAGAAGTTCATTGTACAATGGAAACACGTCAAGCTTTATTTATATTAATTGATACGTAGTTCGTAAACACTTTATTCTGCAACAATAGGATATCATTGATTTAGTTTTTATTGAAGTTAGTTATATTTCATAAATAATACATACATATATATATATATATATATTCAAACATGAATTGCGTATACGAATGAACTAATAAAACTAAGCGCTCTTCTGAGATTAATTTACATATGTTCGGATATTCTTTTCGTAATCTTCTCTTTTATTCGAACTGATAACAAAAAACTATACTCTAAAGTACAGGAAACTGGAGAAATAAAATGCTCCACAAATGTGTCGTAGTAAGACTGCTCTTAATAATTTGATTGCATTAAGCTTAGTCGAAAGAAGGATATTATCATACGAAAAAATCCACGGAAATGAATCCAAGGAAATTTTGAGATCACTAAGCAAAATCTTGGCTTCAATATTAAGTTACGTACTGCGTTTATCATGATACCAAAGTTCATCCACGAAATATATTATTCTGTCATATTCTCGAAATCACTAAAAATGCCAATCAATCGCTATAAATTGAATCGAGAATCGTACGATGATATGCAGTAGATCGCCAAATTTTTTTACCACAATTTTGAGGATATCTGTGATAAATCGTGATTTACCCTATCAATAGTTATCGCTTATTGGGACAATTATCAACATGATTTGAGTCATTCAATCTCAAATTTTAAGATGTATCCAGTGATTTTTATCGACGTTAGGTCCTATCGACAAGCGTAACTTTACTTATCTGCCTCATTAGTTAAATTTTTGCGTTATGCCTTCGAATCACCAGCTATACATATGGCGAGAACGAAAAGAGGAAGGTAGAGAAAAAGAGAGAGAAACGCAATTACGATAAGAACTGCAATAAGAGACATTAATGAGAGAGAAAGAAGAAAGAAGATATTAAGGGAATAGAGAGAGTGAATCACTATTGTTGATCGGCAATTTTTCTTGATCAACATTTTATTGCGAAAAGCAGCAAGAACATGACTCTACGGAAGCCAAGCACTAGTTCAATTCGTTGGTGACTAATTCGTCGCATAATACTTTTTTGCGTTCTTTTCATCGCAATGCACTCACCACACATATCATCGTGTAGAATAGGGGTGACCCTTTATCTTTAGAAAATAAAAATAAATGATTCATTTATCTTTAGAAAATAAACGAAAACTGAAGGAATAAAGGATTGTTATGTTTGATCGGGTACGGAGCTAAAAATGTTTCAGGATTGTCGAGATCACTGTCAAGAGAATTTCTTTTCATTGGATGGACGTGTTTTGACTAGGGCTGCTACATTACTATTACTTTTTATTACTATTACTCGGTAAGTGGTAATACATTTTATTACTATTATTACTTATTACTTTTGATAGTAATTTTAGTTTACTTTACTATTTAAATGATACTAAACCTCTTATTGCTGTTGAACGCCAAAATATTTGTCGATATAATGCTTCATCATTACTATTACTTTCGTTACTTTTAAATTTTTATTACTTATTACCGGAAATAAAGTAATAAAAATTCAGAAGCAATAAAAGTAATTAGTAATAAAGTAATAAATGTAATTAGTAATAACTATTAAAAAATGCTGACACATCGTTTTAATAACGGGATCGCACAATAAAAAGGAATCATTTAAATTATGTCGTCACTTATTTTTCGATGTGTGAGCCCATTATCCTTCTTTTCATGACTTGTTCTATTCATATAGCATTTGAAATTTGGTTCGTGTCATGATTTAGATACAACTTCCTTCCCCATAGTCACTATGCATAATGTCTGAAGGACCACTAAATATGGTAAGTAAGACGAGATATTGTGTTGATATATCGATAATACTGATTAATTCCAATCTGCCTTGCAGATCTAAAATCACTGAATATTTGGACCAACAGAATACCAGGCTATGGTATCTCATTTTACCTGCGGACTGTCGTTGAACGTTTTACATAGTTCGTTGAATAGCTATTTTTCGCACTGACCATTGCGAAAACCGATGACGCGTTTTAATTGGTGATTATTTTGGCCCATCGAACCCTTAGTCGATCCTCACTTTCGTAACCCCAGGAATCCCCAAGAAATTCACAGAATCACCCTAGGAGTCAAGCAAAGCAAGAAAAATTTTGTCATGAAATCTCAGCTGCGAGCTCAGAGAAATCAAATTATTGGCAAGAAAAGTATTCGGGGTGGTCTTCCAAGGAATCCCTGAAGAGTTCCTGTGGAGTATTTAAGGATTCTTTAGGGGCTTCCTGAAAGAACTAGTCAAAAACATTTCTTACCAATAAATTGACTTCATGGGGCTTCCAAATGTGAGAGTCAATTGTTGATACAAAGATATTTTCATATTAAAATTTTATTTTGATACAAGCATGACAAGGAACAGCAACTCTTTTAATTGTCCGAGAACTTTGAGGTCTAACTCAAGAAATAGCAGAAATTTGAAGAGCAGCGAAAATAGAATTACTATCCATTTCAAAAAGAGAAGATATCGGGGTATTTATTTTAAATTAAGAGTGGAACATTGTATTTAATTTACTATATTTACCTTGACAAACGTTAAGTAAATTTGTCAACCCTACTTTTACTAACGATTGACAGGAGTATGATAGAAAGCGTGGTTTCTACCTTACAAAGAGCATGCTCAGGATCGTAAATCCACCAGATCACGAAGCGTTATGAACGTTCTTTTAGAGGATTCCTAAGGAATTTCGGGGCGACTTTTAGAAAACCGATAATTTGTTCTTCTACGGTGATATATTCATGATTTTAATCCACCCATATTGTAACCTAATGTCTGTGATATGAACGCTGTAACTTTCGTATTTTTCTGGCTTTTTCTTGAAAAGAACTCAATCTCCTTAATTTTTAACCCAGCATCGAAAAATCGAATTGCAAAATTTATTGCTCAATTTTACCATTATACTTGTCTAGTGACCCATAGCATATCCTGGAAATTTCCATGGAGGAGTATGGTCCTTCTCTGAGTCATTATATTTTAAAGTGAAACCCATTCCTGCGAGCTGCCCTTAGAAAAGGGTTACTTTTTGCAAGTTCAATATCTTGAGAAGGGAGCATTCTTTAAAATTTTTTTGATTTTCTTGTGTCTTTCTGCGCTCATGTCTGCTGTTTCCAAGGGTGAAAACTGCGCCCTTCTATCATATTCCTGTCCAAAATAACAAAAAACAACCCCGAGTGTCTTCTTTTTTAAATGAATAATAGTTCGGATCAAAATAGAAGATCCATCTTATCACCTTCTAGTTATATTGAAAGAATTCATCATGATCTTTCTAGAAGCAGAATCTCAATGCGAGTTGATGTTATTAGAAACATGTTCTCAATGACCCACTGTAACAATAATGGTATGGATGCGAATCTACAAGAAAGTATAGCTTCTTTTATTAGTGTGAATTGTATACAAAGGAAACAGCGATCTTCATCATCAGCAACTAATCTCTGCTATTCAACGGTCTTCAAAGAAGCTGATGTAATCAAAAGATTAAGTCAGATGAGTTGAATCCAATCTTTTTTCATTTATCAAAACCTTAAAAAGTGGTCTAGTGTGATAGTGTTCTTGGGATTTTTATTAGCAGAACTTCATCGAGTTACGTTTGATCCTTACTTATTGTTAGGTTTTCAAAAATAAACAATGCATGTTTAATCAAAACAAAATTGAATCTACCTTATTAACTAGAGAAAAGAAAAGAAATGTGCATTATAGGTCTTCGATAACAGTTATCTTCCGTAAATAAAGTTCCTGTAGAGAACACTGAGCGTACATAACACATCTTCAATATTTTGTGACTTCATAACTTTTCTTGATAAGTGGACTTTCGTTTTCATGCAGTTTTGAAAATATAGTGCTAGCAAAGATTGATATATTTCAATGCTGGTACGTATCGAAATTTTATAGTAGCAAAGAAAGAGGACAAGACTTTTCCAGTGTGTATAGCACTGTTGCATCATGCAACTAATTAGATTGGTGTTTTGAAATATATTGTAGGCTCTTTCCAGCTCATTTAGGTCTGTAAAATCTAGAAAATATACCGATGCTATCTATACTGCATCTTAACTGAGAGTATTGTATGTCCTAAACATGAAGTCTATCGTTCCTATAAACCATTGGTATGAAAGTACAATACCAAAAAATATTAAAAGTATTTGTACTATTGTACATGTATATTACTTATTACTTTATTACTTTTTTAGAATTATTACTTATTACTGGTAATAAGTAATAAAATGGTTACTTTTATCATTTATTACTTTATTACCTTATTACTACTATTAATTTTATTACTCTTATTACTTTCCAAAATTATTACCATTACTAGTAATAAGTAATAACGTTATAAGTTATTACTTATTACCAGTAATAGTAATGTAGCACCCCTACTACCCTCACGAAAAATATCAGATAATTTATTTATCACTCTCTAGAGATATATAGTTTTCGTTTTTAAGATTGTTGAGACACCCTGCACACTAAGTTGTTGTCCCGATTTGATAAACTTCACTAGAAATGGAAACGCTTAGAAAGTGCTGCATAAAATCGAAAGATATCCTTAGAATGTTATTTTCCATTTATTCATCAAAAATAACATTCTAAGTATAGGCGAGTCGACTCGGCGATTTACAAAGTCAACTCGTGCTCGCCGCGGTGCAGAAAATACCGACTCGCCTCGCCTCGGACCACCACGAGGCGAGACGAGGCGAGTAAACTCGGCGATTTTCGGATCTCTGGCCTGAATCTCATCACTATGGCGTTCATCAACTTTGTCTAATACCGGTCGATTCTCAAGAAGAAACAGGCTCACCGAATTGTCTTACACTTAAAGTGGATGTTCATCAACCTCAATTTATTCGTATGCATCCGACCAAGATCATTAGTGAAGATCAATCAACATGGACTATCAATATTGATAGGGATATAATTTCACCGCGACGATCAAGTGGTGTCAATATTCGATTTTTCAAAAATTCAAATAAAGAAGAAGCATATCATTTTGATGTTCCTTCGAATTCGCTTGTTCGTTATGAACCACGACGAATTACGTTTTTATACACCTGACAATACCTGGCAGCAATTGAATACATTCTAGTCAGTAACTTCAAATAATTATAAGAGTACAATTTTGTTTTCTATTTTTTAAAGTTACTGGTTATAGAGCTGTGCAGTAAAACATTTCTAAATGAATATCCCTCTCATGGATTCTTCCTAGTGAATTTCGCTAGTTTTATTTCATTTTCATCATGAAAATCTCCTGATTCTGATTGTGAATATATTTTTTTACTGATGTACATGTGTATATCAATGCTGTCAATACGGGCATCAATAGTAATCGCTACTTCAAAAAAAAATCAATAATCGAACAGTATTGAAGTATTTAACAAGAAGTTTAATGACTCGATGACATTGACCTGATATCTTGAAATGATTTCTATGAAAAGAAAACATGGCATCAGAGGTAAAGTACATGCTTTTTCTAATCACGATAGAAGGATTGAATTTCCTGTGTTAATAACTATTCTATCAAACATTAAGTATGATTGATATTTTATACGGCCTTGAATGTGATGATGAGTCGAATACGTAGTATCCGTCATCATTATCAGATGCAATCAAAATTGTTTATTATTTTCCTTTGTTATATACTACTCAGCCCATTGAAGTACACACATTCTTCATATATAACTACAATCATAGCTTGTCGATATCTGTGTAGACTCAAGCATTTTTGAACGAGTATCTATTCTTTGATGTTTAAATTAATGCAAGAAATTGAATCGGCAATTTACATATAGAAAAAACACTAAAATTAAAAATAATAGAGTAACATGTATTTGACGCTCTGTAAATTACTCTCGGGAAAGATTTAAAAGTCAATCCGACTAGGAATGGGAAATAAGATCAGTAATATTGATGCAGTAAACATTATTTAAAGAAATCTAATGCTGCTTATTGAATTAAATATATGCCTCACTTTATATACAAATGATTTGAAAACGATGTTAAATCGGTGATTGGAGATTTGTTTGTGTTCCGTGAATCATAAAAAATGACCGTAATGAATATCGATCATAACGATCTTTTATCATTCTAAGATGAAGTGTAATCGATCCTTCGAATTAAAACCGTTTTTCAGTCGTTTTATGGATCTTTCTATTTCACTTGGACTATTCTACCTAAACGTTTTTTTAAATTATAGTAAGGTCATTGATACATTATCATCATAGCTTATTTAATTTTGAAGACTATGGCATCTATTTTCATAGATATTGAGGACATGCGTTTTAGGGATATTTTTTTAAAGATAGTAAACAGTACTTTTCGAGTTTTTCAAACATTTTAAATTCACACAAAACTGTCTACGTTCATTGCAGTAGGGTGAAGAATGTTACATCGTGTTGGATAGTCGAGTGTCTCATTAATGATACGTGTGGAATCGAATCAGCACCTGTTATCAATAAGACTGTTTGAACATTTCAAATACTGAAACAAACAACTACCTTCTCCAGCATAAGCACCAGCCAATCGTTTCAGAGTAACACTGAACAAAGAAAAAAAACAACAACTACAAAGAACATAGTCGAAGATACGACGTCAACCTCACAGATTACATCAAAGAATACTACAACGGCTATGGAAACCGTAACGTCGAGTGCATCTCCTCCACCATCATGCATTCATTGATTTCGTATGAGTACTTTTATGAATATAAGTACAGGTGCTCAACATTCAACATTCGTATTCTGCTTCACCGTCAATACAAGTTTTGCTGATGTTAACATAGCTGCTAATACATAGGTCTCTTGTTCAAATTGGAAAACGTCGGATGCTGCTGATCCTTTAATTTGACTTCATTCACTAAATTACAGATGACCTCTGAATAAAAACGATGACGGTTATAGTATTGTATCAATGAATTTTTATGCTTCTGTATTAAGCTATCGCCTTCCAACTGGTCACAATCGTGTCGTAAGTCTAAATTCTAATTGTTCATATGGTTACTTTGAACTACGCTTTGTAGTTGAAGCACCATTTATGTGAAAAAGTATTTTGACGCTCGACGTATTACTAACTAAATGGACACATGGGTGCTTTCTTGCTTAAATTTATTGTACTGTGAGAAAACTTTCCAGCTTTAAGATAAAAATAAAAGTCCAGATACGAAAAAAAAATGAATATTGCCAACTTGATACAAGACAAAAGCAAATAATTCGATAAAATTACGTTAGCGAAAAAAATATAAATCAGCAAACTAGAACATTGCCTTCATGTGATACTATGTAGTTTTTTCTTGTATTTATTCTTTTTACTCACACTACAAGCACTAAATAGAAATTTCACGAATAAGAATATCTTGTTTCACTTGGACGCAGATATCTTTGCCCAGAATGACACCAATGGCATGCTCGTCTTCTTTTCTCTGCAGCATCTATTCTTATAGAATCGAATAAATGTTAATAATCTAATATATTGAAGTTCAATGTCAGTGACAAAACTTGAAGCACATCAATAAATTTTCTTTTATTTCATATTTTTAACTTCGTTAGCCATTTTGTTTTGTTTCATTTCAAGAAAGAAAAAAACAGCAGGTACTACGTAGCATACAATTCTTATGAAATAATTTACAGAAAACAAACGAAGACATATACATATATGGTATTCACTATCGTTTGGTATCCGAGTAATGGTAAGGTCTCATTATTTCAATATGCATACATGTATCTATTTGGTATCCTAAAAATAAAAAGTAGAACTTGAAAATAGAAGAAGAAAATCATATCTGTTCATTTCTAATTTTTTCTAAGTTACATAGCTTTGAATCCGTAGTTTAAAGGTAGAACATAACATTCATTCGTATTAAAAGAATTCTAAAGGCTTGAAATAATTATTAAGTATTTCACTAGCCGAAAAACTTTCTCTCGAGAACTGTTGAAGAAGAAACACAATAAATTTGTCTAGTATTTCATTTTACAATAATCTTTCTATTTTGATACAATGATCAAGTCATGTAATAGTACTGATATATGTCCTTTCTTCATAAATACCTGCGCAACATACAGCATCTGAACTCAAACGTCTCAATTCATTATCGCCCATTAATTTTTAATGATCGAAAAACCAATGAAAGTTTTGTGCAAAGTCTATAGCAATACATGTTTAAAGACAAAATCTATCATCAGGTCATTATTTCCTGTTGTTAATTTCGTGAATTCTCGGTATATTGCATATGAAAGCATTTTCAGTCATCAACGATTATAGTTAAAAGAAGAATATAAGAAACTTGGAAAAAATTGAATAAAATATTTTATTGCAACAAAACAACGATAAATATGTAGATGGGTGTTTGATTATAAGATATCATGAATTATTGTGAAGAACAAATGATTAGTAAAAACAAATCTTGGTAAGACCCATAAAAATAGATGTGTAAAAATGATGTCGATCAGTGTCGTTTTAGTAATTTCTTTTTTATTACTCTGTCGATTAGCTTTAGTGCTGTTAGTGCATCTAGAGGTAATTCAATGGCTTGGCCCTTGCTTTCATTTCTACAATCCACTTCGACTTTTGAATCTTTAATCGATGGATTAATACGAATAAGGTGACCTGACCATCGGGAATCAGTGAACATTATCTCACTTTGAAATCGAACAGTGGATACAGCTCTACGAGCACCTAATTCGATTATTGCTAAAGTACAATTTGCAGCTGCAAGAGCAGATTGGTACTTTTCGTAATGAGAAGCTTGCTCAATCCGCCTGTTGTCAGCGTGAGCCCAATCGCCAAACATTAAAACATTGGGTCTTGTCAGTTCGTGACAATCGGGACATTTTAGCAAAGAACCAAGAGCACAGTTTGTGGATTGATCAACCTTCAAATTCAACGCACCATTTGTGGGCCACACACGATCAGAGCAGTTCCGAACACATTGCATATAAACAATAGAACCATGGCATTCGAGTATTGCTGATTCATTCCAGCCTCATCGTAACCAATGTCCGTCGATATTACTTGTAAAACTGAATGAGAACGTGACATGTTTCAATTGACTCCATCATCTAGCAATCAAATAACCAAAGTGAGGAGATGCCGATGTATAAGCATCGTATCGCTAGGTCCAGAATGCGTAACCGAAGTTAGCCGTATCATGTTCCTTGCTGATACCTTGAGTTTTATCAAACCAACGCGGATTACTCATGTCGGTAATATCCAATTCGGGGTGTTTTAACAATGGTGGCCAAACGCCTGCCCTAATTCCTCGGAATGTAGCGAGTCCACTACCAACTCCCATTCCAGCACCACTCTTAAATAAGATGGCGTCACACTTAAGAATTAAATCAGCTGCCATGTCGATTGATTGTTGCACTTCAGTCACATAGCTGTTGTTGATCTTCGTTTTAGACTTTTACGATAGACTTGCTGATGCCATGCTTGAATGTTCTCAGGTGAAGATCGTTAAAGCCTAAGAGAAATCCGGTGATCTTTAAATAACTTCCCAATGTTGGTACCAAAACCGTGAGACAATGAAGAATTTTGATAACTAGTTAGATAATTGAAACATTTACAGCTAATTACGCTTGACAGTCGTAACAAGCACTGCAAAAGAGGCCAATCTTATTGTGTGTTACGCAACAAAAGATTGTACTTTTGTTTGTATGTAAAGTAAAAAATTCTGTTTGCTCGCATATGGAATTTATCTTCTACAAAAAAATAATTCTAATTTAATACTTCTTCACTGGCAAAGAACAAGAAATCATAAATAGTAGGATAGAGGGAAAAGTTTTTACAGAAGCAACAAATGAAAAACTTTCATGATCGATTGAATTTGAAATCAACGAAAACTGTTCGAATTGATGAAAGAAGATATAGGGAAATAATGACAAATCGATCTAAACTAGTAAACGAAAGTCTGATCGCCTCTGGTAATAAATTATCATTTCAAAACGTATGGTTACTAGGTAGAAGTTTTTTTTTAATTTTGTCGTTCTCCAAACAACTATTAGAGTACGCGTTGACACAGTAAGTGAAGGAAAAACTTCTCTATTTGAATTCTTCTCAACGACACTATATTTTCTCGTAATACATAAGTGCGTCATTTTGTTGGAAGATTTTATGAGATGACTCAACTTTATTGTCTTACATCATGAAACTAATGAATATTGTGCTAGGCTATAAATTTTTTTTATCGAGACACATCTAAATTCAGTCAGTATTCTAACTCGAAGAAGTCTTTTTAAGGTTAACACTAGTGAGATTGAGCACAAATAATCTATTTCATTTTTCCTTATTCTTCTTTTCTTAATCTCTCTTGTCAAATGTCCACCAGAAAAGTATCATGTTGATGAAAGATGAATATATTCTTCTACGGATAGAACATTTAAAATCAATCGTCTATTGCGTACACCTAAACATAAGACAGTGCAGTTAGTTTAGCAAAGTTCATTCAAGTTTCACATGTAATAGAATACATTTCTCCGGCAACGAAGAACATAACCGAAGAAACGGATAAAAATGGTTTATAGTACGACGCCTACGCAGAGACTAAATTACATGATAGGTACGACTTTTCAATACAAATCGATTTGACACAAACCCAGAGAAAGCAAAAATCTTTACAAAGTATATTTGAAATAAAAAAAAAGAATCATCATCTATTGTTTGTTTTCTACTCTATTGAAAAATTTATTTAATGTGTTATTGAAATATTTAATTTGCAATATCAATCGTTCTAACTCACTCGGAATTATTTTATCATCTCCTTTTAATGATTGTTGATGAGATTAAATCTAAGTTTTTGCACTTTTTTAAATATTTTTTCTATTTCCTAGAATTTGTATTAGCTCAATGATAGTCAATTCTGCAAAAAGAAAAATATAAAAGCTTATATAATGATTCGACAGAATACGCTTTTTTCGATACAGGTTTAAAATAAAGCTTCTATTTGAAAAATATATCCAAGCAATCATCTTTCCTCTTCATTATCATTCAATGCATCATGATGATAATTTCCTGATGATCGAAGTAAAACTAAAATGATATGGCGAATCAATAAATCATTTATCCGTCGAATTGCACCATCAACATATAGGGCAACGAACTTTATATTAAAGTTAATATTTTCATCTAACATGATCTCCAACTATTTTGCATTCGAGCAAAAGTGATTAACATTAATTAAATGAAAGTTGAGTTCTTTCGTAATAAAAATAGTGTTATACCAAGTTTTTGAGAGAAAAATTTCATTGACGTAGTTGCATCGATTGCAACTTCTGTGAAATGTCGATGCACTTCATATCCTTCATCAATAAGGCAGTATGTCGACACTTTTCGCTGACAAGATGTACGCATCAACGATGACTGTGTAGTATACGTTATGAATTTCTCTATACCGGACAAACAAAAATAAAATTCAATGAAGATAGTATCAATGAAAATTTTATTATTTCGTATTTCATACATTTCAGAATTAGTAGCCATGAACTATACATATTCCAACTGTCGTCTATACTCTCTTGTTGTTGACCGTGAAGCAGATATGAATACAATAGAAAATAACAACTTTATACGTCTCCCTTCTAATATTCGTCTATTCTAGCTGTCTTCGCATATTCTTCTCAGTTGATTGCTGAGTTTCGTCATGTTCGAGCATTCACTATGAATGCAATAAATCAAAATCTTTATGATTTACTGTTACTCGGTGAAGTTTGAAGGTTTATGATTGTCTTTATTCTTGAATCATTTTAATCCCACAGATTAGTGTGACGTTCTATGTGGAGAACGTCGAGTTTCCATCCAGAGGTGTAATGCTCCTGCTTGAGTGCGTTGTATAAATGATGTTTAACCTTCCCTCTTCATTTCTTCTCAATAATGAATCGTCCTTACTTCATTGCCCTCAATTGCTCTTACTTTGTATCCTTATTTCTGTTCATACTTTCTTTCATTATCTTATTGTTCATATTTCACTGTCCTTCCCTTGACTTCGTATTCTTTCTTTTCATGCTCTATTCTTCTTTTTTATGGGTGCGTATATAAGCACATGGTTTTTTATGTAAACGAGACGATTGTATGATATGAAGGAATGAATAAAGTGTAATTCCATCAGCACTAGTCTCCCTTCTATCAGAAATCGTCACAATTAGGTGTAATAAAACGTTGAGAAGAACTATTAGCTTAAACAGAAGTAGGATAAAACCAGAAAATTATTGTGAAATTCAAAACTACGATCCAATGACCAATCAACTTTGTTTCCAAGTTCGAGTCATATTTGCTGACTAATTCACTCTCCTAATAAAGCAAAAATTACCTATAAAATATATCACCCATCAAACCTGCAGTAATGTGAATTATTGGCGTGGAAAACCGAAGGTAAGCCTTCGGATTCACTTTTTAATGCAGATCCTAAGATCCTAAGATACTGAGATTAGAATTAAATGAAGTCCAAGAGAACTCGATGTTAGAACCCGAATATGGTGCCTCTTTGCTATTAATAAACATATAAAGGAAATGTAGGTTGAAATTTTCAAACATTAGTACTTTATGAGTAAACTTCTCGTAGCAAATGATGACTCTATATATTAGAAGATGTCCTTGGTAACTTTTTACGCTGAGATATTATAGGAAACCCGATATGTCTTCTGTTGCAGATAGGGGGTTAGTAGTTTTTTAGGCAACATCTATCAACGAACAATATTATCATCTGCTTTTTTTGACACACGGCTTTTGATGAATTATGACAACAAATAGTACGAATTCTATATTTAATTCTCTTTTTATTCACGTTCAGGCCCATTGGTATTTTATCAACACGCACAAAATCTTAGTATATAGCTACGTGTATGTTTTCTTTCATTATAGCATCTTAATTCATTCTGCAGGAACTACATTACATTATTTTCAAAGGCCGATATGTTCATTAAGATACAATTCATCGATAGGTATAGATCATTGAGGATCATGTTTTTAAATCAACAAAGATACACTCTTTTTCCTATTTGACTAGAAGTAAAGTAACTACCATCGAATATATTTGTAAGCAAACCAACGTATCTTATCAAGTATTTATCGAACATGACAATAGATAAATATAATGCACAGACGTCAATGAAAAACTAAGAAGGAATGATAAAGATGAATAAACGAAAAAACTTGAGAACTATTTAGATACAAGAGAAAACTTTTCGTATTTATTTAAACACTTCACTCTATTCTCTTAACTTTGAAACTGATCCATCCAATGAAAATGCATGCCGAAGATGTGATGTTGACGATGAGAAGAAGCTTATGCTATATGAAAAATCAATATTCAATATAATTTGACAAATCGGTTTTGCGGTGTCGATGTTCATCAAGAGTTATGCTATCCACCTATTTGCCTGTTTTTTCAGAACACAACATAAGAATGTGTTGCTTATAAGAAGAGTGGAAGCGATTTGGAATCACCAATGTTAGATAGTGAGAGAAATAAAATTTTCGATTAATTAATTCGTTCAGAATCAAAGATGTATTTTGCGTAGAGCCGAATGATTTTGCACGAATTTTTCAATTACTCTATTTAAGAAAGCAGGTTATGCTGTTTGTACCCTTTCGAATGAGTCCATAGGAAATTCGATATTTGCAGCTGGTTAATAGAGCAACGATAACTTGGATATAACTGATGGTATGTTCCATCATCATCATCATTATTAATCTACACTAACACTTTTCAGTAAAGTAGTCAACAATAAAATCAATTCATTTCTTTTCAAATAGATAGATTAAAATCGAGTCATCTTCGTTCAATTATCTGTATTTCAATGTCAAAATAAATGATTATTTATATTGAAAAAATATTTTATCGAGACCTAACAATGTGGAAGAACATTTTCATATACATGTATATGTTTACATTTCAGATAAGTGTCATTAGAGGCCTTAATGGGTCAAAAACTTCAACGGACACTAAATGCTTCGAAGACATGTAGAATATGTTTAGATACTGATAATCAACAAGACTTAATTAGTCCATGCCTATGCAAAGGTGGATCAGCTTACGTTCACCGAAAATGTTTAGATAATTGGCGAGCGTTGAATGAATATGGTAGAGCTTTTGAATTTTGTGATGTTTGCAACTTTAAGTACGTTGTTGAATCGGTGGTAGATGATCCATCAGCTGAAAAAAAACGATTACTGATATTTCGCCTATTAGTGACTCGCGATATAACATTCATTATTTTATTGATTCTATCGATCATTATTGGGCTGGCATTTTCGTTACAAGCTGCAGATAAGAAAAGCGATACTATTAAAAATTTATATCCAGATTCTATGAATTCATTTGGTGTTTATTGCTTGAGTAGTATAATAATCTTCCTGGCTCTGATAGGTTTGTTTGGTCTAATTGGATTTTGTTGTGGATTGACGACGGAAGATGATAGTAGGCATCATAATTCTGTTTCTGGTGGTACTTGTCATCCATATGGTTGTATATGTCTAAATAGCAATTGTTTAAATGGAAATAGCAATTGTAATGACAACAGTGGTGGAATATTGGTTATCATTATACTCATATTTGCTATCATTGGTGTGTTTGTTGGAATAGTGCTAACTGGAATAATTGTAAAGAGAATACTAGATCGTCATACAGAGAAACTATGGCTAAGACAAGAAACTAAAAAATATATTGTCCGAGATTTCCAAGGAAGAATGCATGAGTTAGAGAATGCACCCATTTAATATTGTATTATCATCTGATCATGACACTTATATTGATTGAAATCAAATGAAATCACCAACACCATTTCAGAGATTATATAAATTACTTTTATGAGCAAAAAACGAACTACGGCAGTATTATTTATGAGAATTTTCGAACCAGCATGTCAAAAACAAAAGCTCTATGTTATCGAAATTTTAAAACTTAAGTTGTGTTCTTCTTATGTGTACCGCCTATATAGTACTTGTTCATTTATCTAATCCAATAAAAGTCTTGTTTATTAATGCTTTGGAATATTAATCATTAAGAACTATTTTGATACCTTTAAATAAAGAAACGTTTGAGATGTAAAAACCAAAATAGTGACCGCTAGAAAAATACTAATATAGGAGTTCTTTTTTAATATGAACAGACTTAAATCAGATCACTTTTTCTACAAACTAGTTGACTAAGATCGCATTCATGTGATACTTCATAAGCAATAATTGTTCTATTTTCAAAACAAAATTCATCAAGTTCGATAAATGATGTATGAGCAACAATCACGCATGACTATGGACTCTTTGCTAATCTTTTTTACAAAACTACAACCATCAGACATGCAAATGACGGAATATGCAACAACTACAATTATGAATGAGCTTTGAGTTATTGTATCTCATATTATCAAATTATCAAGATTGTTTGAATACCTTCTTAACTGAAGTCAGATGAATTTTAATTAACAAAAATATCGAAATCTTGCTCCTCAAAGTACACCTCAAAACAAATTGATATTTTACTGAAGTTCACAACAGATTTAGCGAACTGCCAATTGAAAAAAAAATGATCTTCTCTAACCTTCGAAGGCGCATAGAAAGAACATTCACTTTAGAACGCCTATTTTAATTCTGTAGATCAGAAAAGAATTTGACACAGAAAATTAAAAAGTTGTACGAATTTTGTGTCAAACCTTTTTCTCGTCTGTAGAACGTAAAAGAGGTCGTGATATGAAGCTTTTGACTGTGTTCTAGAAAGAAAGATCTTGTTCTGGTTTAGCAGTTTGTCAAACCTATTTTTAGACTCAGTAATAAACCGATTGATTTTTTAGTGTACGTCTTCTCTGAATGATGAAGTCAATTGAATCCCATCATTTACCAATATTTTGATTGATTCAAAAGCCAAGGAAGATACTTTTTGTTTACCCAGCTATGTTCATTGATTATTTGTATTTTTTTTCTATTCTAATGCAATTATTCAGCTTCAAAATCAGGCTTTAAAACAATATGTATTGCATCAAGAAAGATCTTCTCTTTTCGAATATAGCTCATCAAACAATCATTCTACACTTTCGATTGAAGATACCTGGACTTGGAAAGAGGTGCTCATGGCATTCTCATCCATACCAGTGTTCTACAACATCTTTAGATATTTTTATTGAGCGGTTCAATGTCTAGGTTAGTATATCACTTAAAGCTTTCTTGTTTACAATTGTTGAGTTTAGCTTCTGATAATATCAGATATGGCTTTCAAAGAAGAAAACAATGTAATTATGTAAATGAGTGTTACAAAAAATTGAAAAAAATCATTTTTACTTTTTAATGAGTAAATGCTAACGATTTTTCAGCATTCTTAATAATCTTTCGTTTACTTTCTAATACTTACTACACTATCAACCTTTTTCAAAACACAGTTAGACTAAAAAATAGAAAAAAAAATCAAGATATGATACAATAGTGAATCACGGACTAGATAAAAAACAGCAACTATGTTTTTTTAACAATAGCTGAATTAATTTTTCTCTGGTGTCTAATTTCAATAGAAGGCAAGTAACAAAGTCAACAACGTTGCACAACGATAGTGTATGATCTTGTTATTTTCTGAGTCATTCTTTTGAAGATAAGCATAAATTTTTCTTCATATTTAGTGTTGACTATCTTCTAGCATACTTATTGTCATTGATACATTGGTCAACGTCAGTAATTGGTTTGAGAGAAAAACATCACAATGTCGTATCCAGGTCAACCTAATTTAACTAGTTTTGCTCCTCCATCGTACGAAGGAAATCCAGGTTATTGTCCGCCACCACCCCCAACCATTATAGCTTATCAAACGGTTGGCAATTGTCCGCACTGTCGCGTAAGTTTCTTTTTAAACTAAAGCATATAATATATTAATTTGAGTATGAATCTATCTATAATTTTATTCAACTAATTATTTTAGCAAGGCTTCTTAACATCGAATGTCACGTGTTTGGGAATATGTTGTGCTATTTTCTTGTTTCCCATCGGCCTTATTTGTTTATTCGCGTTTCAAGAACAAAGATGTTCATTGTGTGGATATACAACATAATAATGCTTTGATATAAAGAAGAGCCAACAAAATTGTTCTTTTTATTCGACTAATATAACTATGATTTGTAAAAGTATTTCATTTATACAGTGATAACAATAAAATACCGAAACAAAATCAAATTTTCTTCTGAACATAAAATATATTTTTCAAAAGATTTGTAATCTATGGTAGTACAAATGTAACAGAAGAACTACGATATTTTTCTTCATTCACGTTCAACCTTTATTCTTTTTCTGTGAGCATATAATTTATGCATCGTATTTCGTCTATGTCAAAATTAATACTTAACCGGAGGGCCCAACCCTAGTATCAATCCTTGTCATTCCTTGAGAACTCCTGGAAGGATCTGTCAGGATCCTGAATCTCAAGGATCCTGTCGAGTTTTGTCCAGGATCCTATCTCAAAT